>NIVC01002263.1:140000-188499 GCA_002269645.1 Macrostomum lignano | reverse complement strand
AACAGTTGCAGTACTTCTTGTAGGCAAAAGGACACTTCGCCGCTACATGCTGGCTGCGATAGGTCCTGGAAGCAGCGCTTGACCGTCGTTGGTCTCTTGGCAATCTGGATTCTGGAGGACCTCCTAGCTAGCAGATTTCGTCACCAGCAGATTCTCCTCAGCATCCAATTCTTGAGCCTGAGCCAGAGTCAGCGGTGTCGAGCATCAGCTTCCTCTCCTGGTGGTCAACATTTAGAATACCATCGTGCTCTGTGTGCCGGATGACATTGAAACTGCAGTATTGTGCGAAGGTGTAGATAGACAGGCAATGGAGCTTCAGCGATTTTAGCGTTGTTAATCTTTCTCGGCAGTCTGCTTCCCGGCGTCTGCAAGGATCTGCGGCGTCGCGCGCGGGCTTGCCTGATCTGCCTTTTGTTCTGTGAGGGCGGTCCTGCAGTACGAGGCCCTACCTGACCGCCAGAGGGCGCTTCTCTTCCAGGCGGTGATCGAGATCTTTCTGCTGTGCAACGCTGAGACTTGGATCCTGACGAACTCGCTTGAGCAACAAGTAGACGCAGAGCACGCTGCTGCTGCGCCATCGGCGACTTCAGCTGGCAGACCGCATCATCCGCGCCGAGTCGTACTGCCCATAGCGCGTGCAGGAGGTGCTGCTGCTGACGCTGCAGGCACCCTGGCGGGGACTGGCTCGTACAATCAACTGCCTGCAGGCTGACGCTGATGCCCCGGATTCGGTGGCGGCGTGGCCTTCGTTCGCGACCTGGTCCAGACATGCATCCTGTGACGCTGCTTTCTAAAGACCCCAACAGTGTATTTTGGTTTTGTGTTGGCTTCGAAAGCAGCCTCCGCTGGAATGTTGTCGTCAGCGATTCCGAGCGCCTGTCTGCCTGTCTCTGAGCATATCAGTTGGGCTTCTGCTAAAGATGCAGTGCTGCGCCAGTCTGCGCAGATCTGCGCGAAAATCGGAAATCGGTTCATAAACATAGGCAATCGATCGGACAGGTCCAGGTGTAGAAATAAGCCTGGCTCGATCTTTTGGGCTCCGGATCGAAGTGATCGAAGTGCAGTGAGGGTAAGAAAAGATGAAGAAGAAAAGTGCATACGCAACCGCCACGCCAGGTCATCACATATAAAATATTTTGTTCAAAGATTCTCTAGAGGCTGGTTCACATTACCGCTAGTAACTACGAGCTCGTACGCGGGCCAAAGATTGCTCAAAACAATGTACAGTCGGTTAGGACCCATTTGAAAACTGATTTGAGTAATTTCGATTTAGCCTATGTACTGGTGGTAAGGTGAACCGGCATTATGGTGCATACTAACAAGGTAAAATGCGTGTGAAAGAGCATATACGCTCGTAAGCAGTAACAAATTATGTACACTGTACAGTGTGCTCTTTTTTGGGCCAAACGTTTCTAATTCTAGAATGCACTTACGACCGCACTACTGGTGCTATTCAACAGCGTACATATTACAGCGAACCTGTAGTATTTAGATATCTCAAAACAGTTGATTAATGACGAAAGTAATTGAAATAGGCTTCATATTTTGTAATAAAACAATTAATCAGGTACAGAGATAAAAAATTTAGAGCAAGAAAAATCAGTATCACAATCTTGAAACTTAACCTTCACGTTTGCTTGCAGATTCTAACAGGAATATTCTAACAGGAATTCTAACAGGAATAATCTAACAGGTCTTTGATTTGCTTGGTAATGGATAACTAAGATGGATACATTAGATCCAGTTTGATTGAGAAGCGCAATTGAGAACATGCAGTTGTGTCAGCTTGGTGATTTTTTTACAACTGCCCTACTGTGCAGATGTGCAACCGACAGCTCAGCCGCAGCTATTGCGCGGCGCATCTGAAAGCTCGACAAGGACTGGGGGTCGCCATTTACACTCAATTACCCATCTAATGCTGGCACCCATTTTATAGCTGTTTTGCTCAAGGACACAAATTGTTCGCACTGGTTTGAGTATCAAACTCCTACCTTTCACTCGTGAGTCCGCCGCTCAAACCTCCAGGCTGCAACAGCCCTAGTGAAAAAAACACAAAATCCCAGACTTTGTGGCAACCAGTAGCACCATTACTGCTTTCCAAACTAGAAAATAATACAAACTATTCCAAACTTGGTTTGACAACATAAACCAATATCAAGCGGCCTTCCGTTTCCAAAAACATTTTCACAGGCCGCCATACCCCAAAAAGCTTGAGAACGACTTGTTTTAAATTGAGCTTCCGTATTTTCAGTAAAAGTTTGTCTTCTTGGGACTGTAGGACCTATACGAGGTTCGCTTGAGACCGTTATATGTGTGAAAAGCTGCTCACTCACTACTGAGGAGGATGTGCCACTATAATAGAGCCACAGGTAAAACAAGTGAGAATCTTCATCTTGATGCAGCCAGCAGCTTCCTTACTGCAGCTACGTGACCGAATTGAACGGCTGCCGGTTCAGCAAAGTCCAATGAAGTTATCTAACGCACTTCCTAATAAGCAGAAAGTTGTTGAATGCCTCCATTTCTATTAGGGCTCCTTTTGTGAGCCTGGAGTGAAATGGGTGTTAGCCATCCACCCCTCCTCGCGCTGTACTGTGTGCGCCTTTGTGCGCCGTCCTCTCTACCCCTCTGTGGGGGGGGTGGGGGGTTGCTCACCCGCTTATTTACCTGCGCGCCACCCTCTGTGCTCTGACGTTGCAGCTAAAATTTTTCTTAACTCCTATTTTATTCTCGTTTGTTTGCCTGTTTATTTCTTATGTTCTTTGCCAATTACCTTGCGTGAAATTAGCCACATAAAACTGTCGTTTCCAAGGGGTCGCTTTCCCCACCTCTAGCGCTGCTTCGTGCCATAGACTTTTGCCTGCCTGCTGTCCGTCTCTTTTGCTGTTGGGGTCTGATTGGTTAATTATGTGTTAATTGTTACGATGCGTCTGCCAAAATAAGTTTTTTAATTATCGCAAAGACAGTGCTGTCCGAAGCACACAGCTAAGGCGCTTACTTTTGAAGTACACCATTTTACCTCCTATTTTGAACAAAGTCTTGTTCAAAAGAAACAAGCAGAACTTCAATTCAAACACTTTAAGAAATATCAGCCCTTGCGGAAGTTCAATTCAAACAAAGTCCCTTTCTATTGAAACAGAAGAACTTCAATTCAGACTGTCTGTGGCCAAAATTGTCCCGAGTGACGCGCATGCGCAGATTTGAAATTCAAAAGAAACAAAGTCACATTCTATTTCGACAGAGGGATAAAACACAGCATATCGACGAACATAAGAGTAGAATGAAAAACAGGAACAAGACAGTGTCAGTTGGCCAACTTGAGACACCTGACCATCAATTGCCTGTCCACCAACGCAGCGAGGGACGTATGTAAACATATGGTTGAACCACTCAATGCATTTGTCCACAGAGATGCAGCCAATGGTTCTGTCCACCATGTTGTACAGAATGTCTCGCCGATAGGCCGCCGTTGACTGATTGCCGTGCTGCTCAGCTGTCGGAGGGATGAAATTTTGCTGGTCTGCTGCCAGTTTTCTCTTCAGAGTGTCCTTCCAACAGGAGATTGAGTTCTCCACAGGACTAAAAAATGGACTGTATGGTGGAAGCCACTTGACCTGAATGGTGTCCGCCTGTCCGGAATCTCGTAGGCTGCTTTTCTGCTCTCCCTGACCTCACGATCGTGTTCGCTGTTGACCTCTTGACTCCAAGTTGGCGCGCCAGTTCCACAAGTCATCCCCACGATCAGCAGCCCTGATGATACGGTCTCGTCACTGTTGCTTAAACAATAGTGCACTGCCGAGGCTGCTGTTCCATGATATCTTCATCGAATTCTGCTTCAAATTCATCGATTCCATCTTCTTCCAGCAATTCATCGTCTTCTTCAATCTGATCTTCAGCATTCATATCGTTTCTTATTGCGCAACGATTGTACAGTTATGCAGTACAGGAAAAACAAAAAAGTTAGATTAATGTACTAAAATGTACTTGTACCTATGTGCGAAAATCTCTGTCGAAATAGGTGACTTTGTTTCATTTGAATTTCAAATCTGCGCATGCGCGTCACTCGGGGACAATTTTGGCCACAGACAGTCTGAATTGAAGTTCTTCTGTTTCAATAGAAAGGGACTTTGTTTGAATTGAATTTCCGCAAGAGCTGATATTTCCTAAAGTGTTTGAATTGAAGTTCTGCTTGTTTCTTTTGAACAAGACTTTGTTCAAAATAGGAGGTAAAATGGTGTATATGTTATGCCTAATGATCCGTTAATGCAGCCAATACGTATGTGCTTAAACTGTGTCTATGTCCAAACTTTGTTAATCCTTCGAGTTGTAAGCTAGTATATCAATACCATCTTTCAGTGTGGATGCCTTCTTTCAGTTCCGAAATACAAGCGCTCGATTTGGCTTGGCCGCAAGCAAGACCATGCCCCTAAACTCCCATTGACTGACAACTAAATAGCCTTGTGCTCCATATAAGTAGCCATCATGACAGTATAAAAAATTACAGGAGGCACTTTCAATGCGCTGCAAAGAATGACAGCCAAAACGAATAGCAACTGAAGAGACGATCAGTCAAATCGTAAATGGAATTTGAAAGTTTTCAACCAAAATAAGCACCAAAGCACGAGTTTCAGCGATTTTAACAACATTTTGAAACGATACAGACGACTTTAAGGCTTTGTTAGGAAGATTTTCAGGCTATATATTAATAGGTTAGCTCGTAACTTGGCTTCCAAAGATTATTGGCATTGCTGTGCGGACTGCTTATATTTTAAATACCATACTACAGTTCTATCCAGTTCAAAGCAAATATTTGTCAACTTTAGAAGTTCTACGCTAATATTGAAAAATCAGACACTTTCTACAATATATAACTCAAAAACTCTACATAACTTTGTAAGTCGTTGTACGTCTAAACATAGCACATTGCAGAAATACGATCCAGTTTCATTCTCACAAAAGCACTGGGTCGATCAGTTACTTAGCAGACGTTCCGGGAAGCAGTCCGGCCTCCTTCGCCAGGAAGTGGAAGTACGAGTCCTGCTTAGCCAGCAGGTCCCGAGGAGGCGCGAACTCTCGAACCCGACCGCTGTCCAGCACCATCACCCGATCCGAGTCCATGATGGTGGCCAGGCGATGGGCGATGATGATCACAGTGCTGTCGGCGAACTGCTGTCTCACGGTGGCCATGATCAGCGAGTCGGTCTCCAGGTCGACAGCGGCCGTGGCCTCGTCCAGCACGAGGAGTCGACTGCGCCGCATGAGCGCTCTGGCCAGACAGACGAGCTGGCGCTGTCCTACCGACAGGTTGGTGCCGCCCTCTCCGCACTCGTGCGCCAGTCCCGCTGACAGACCGCGAGCCCAGCTGGACAGGTGCGCCGCATCCAGAGCAGCCCACAGCTCCTCGTCTGTGCGCTCATCGAACGGGTCCAGGTTCGATCTGAGACTGCCGCTGAACACAGTCGGCTCCTGCGGCAGGATGGTCAGAGCTGAGCGCAACGAGTGCAGGCCCAGCCGGTCGATTCGGACTCCGTCCACCTCGATGTGGCCAAAGGCCGACTCGATCAGACGGAACAGGCCCAGCGTGAGGCTGCTCTTCCCCGCTCCAGTTCGACCCACGATGCCCACCTTGTGACCCGGCTCAAAGCTCACGCTGATGCCCTGCAGCACCAGGTCGAGTTTCGGTCGATAGCGAGTGGCGTAGTTACAGAACTCGACTCGACCTCTCGAAGGCCAGCCAGAGGGAGGCAGCGAGTCCGTTGTCCACGGCGCCTCCGTCTCCAGATTTGAGTACTCGTCCAGCCGCTCCACAGCCACGGTGTTTGTCTCCAGTTCCGTTACCTGGCGCACCATCCAGTTAAGTGCATCAGAGATTTGCAGAGCGTAGGACACTGAGAGTCCAACGAGACCGGGAGTCAGCGAGTCGCGACCGAGCACCGCAAGCAGTGCGGCCATCACCACTGCCACACTGCCCAGCAGCTGTAAGCGGATTCCGAGCCATCTGTTGGAAGACATCTTAAGATAATGAAACCTGAAGTGAGATTAAATTGTGTTAATTGTTGAAAAAAATTAATAAGAAGCATTTTATTCTAGCTCGCATTAATCTATGCTACAAACGAAGAGTTTTGATTCAAACCGATTATTGTTGTCCACTCGGCTGTCAGATATTTTGAAGAACCGCTGCTGCTGTTGGTAGGCCCGAATGACCGCTGCTCCAGCGATGGATTCGCTAAAGCTATTTAGAATCGGAGATCTGGAGCTAGACTCTAATCTGCGACTTTGACGAGATACGGGCAGGTAGAATACCTGAATGCCAGCATAAACAATTGCGAGCGGAACTGCAGCAGATATAAAGATTGGTGTTGTCAATGAGATAACAACGAAGCATGATATTGTGGTCATAAAACATTCGAGGAAATCGCTAATTACTCGCGGAAGCTCTCTGTCGATAACTTCTACATCTTTGCTGAATCGGTTTACGATTCTCCCAGTCGGAGTTGTATCGAAGAAGCTCATCGGAACACGAAACAGACGATTTAGCAGTGAATCATGAATTCGCCTGGACGCTCGAAGGGCCGAGAATGTATCTGTGAGTGAATAGGCTGTCACGATGGTTAAAATGGCCACTCCAAAAATACTGTATGTACCGGTATAGTAGCCACTGAGTTCTCTTAAATAAGCGGAGTTGTTACTGTTGCTGGTTACTGACGCGTTTGAGAACAACGGGTCCGATGTCCAAGTGGCCAGCCAAATGCTACTCGCAACTATTACAGCCGTATAGATCAGGTGAGCACAGAGAATGAAAACAACAAGCGGCATCCCGCGGGACACGACATAAAACAGGTACGATTTTGCTGAGACCTGTCCCGATTCAACCACTTCGTCTTCTATGAGTCGGCCAGCTGTCTCTTCTGTTTGTATTTGCATCACTCTGCTATTTTCTGCGGTCTCCTCCTCTACCAGATTGAATACAGCCGGGATCCTGGTTTTTTTTAGCAAAATTAGACAGCATAATTCTTGTAAGTATTATTATATATTATTACCTTGTAGTGTGAGCATCTTTGCGTGTATTTTGTTGTAAATTGACTGCATTAGTTTCTATATTGTTATTGAATTGTTATTTTGCTTTAGTTTAGTCATGCGTTTTTGGTGTACTTTTTTCTTGTTAGTTGGAATCTAAATTTGTAAACAGGTTAGAGTTAGACGCCATCTGTGACTCAGCGGAGGGTTGAGTTTTGTCTGCGAACCCCAGCTTTGCGCGGTCAGCCAATCAGAACCGGCCTGGACCCTGGCACGCGGCAAGTTTCAGTTCTACCCGGCGCCGCGGGCACAGTGCAAATCGGCTTAGCAAGCGGCCGGCCAGACGACCACCACCCGGCTTGAGGGGGTTTTGAGGGGTTGACTCTGGCTATATATGAAAGTGTGTTTTGGCAATCGGATCTCGCTTCTCTCTCCTTTTCCCGGTTTGTCTTGTCCAGTTCCCGGCCGGTGGCCCGAGTTTTTCCCCTTGTTGGTTCGCGCTTTGAGGCGTTTTGATTTCATCACCCCCGGTCCGTATCTTTGTTCCCGCCCAACCGCAGTAGTCTTGTGGCGTAACGTCTACGGCAAATTTCTGTCTGAAGTCGTCGCTATCAAGCGCGGTTAGATAGAGACTGTCGGATCTGATCAAGTACGCGGCCTCGACCCCGAGGGCCCCAGTGTTACACTGAAGGGCAGTGCCGATAGAACTTAGTCGGTACTCCGTTGAACGGTCGGTTCGGCAGGGCTCTCGTTTGAGAGTAGGTTCTGGTTTAGGCCAGGGGTTAGGAGTCTTTCTCCGTGGTCCTGTGTTCGGTGCCTTCTTCTTCTTCTTCAGCTGAGCTCCGCTTGCCAGTTGCGTAATTAATTTATTAGTTATTAATCGTTATTATCATCTGTGTCAATTTATCTGCGCCGCGAATTGCATCTTGTAATTGAATCTTGTTGAATCTTGTAACTCAGCTAATCAAATTAAACCGTCAATCAAGTTAGTTGTTCTTGAAATAGGATTATCACTCTCTAAATCTTTCGGTTTGTGTTTCCTCGTGTTCTTTATTTTCTTGTACTGTACCTGCGGCTATTGGAGAAGACTGGTAGAACTCGCCGACCGGCGATAGGCGATTAGGATTAATAGCTTTAAAATCTCCAAACGCTCCAAGTAGGTTTGTCTAGGGCCTAAATAATTGCTTACCGTGCATGCTATTATCTAATTGCCTATTTATCACAAGTGGAGCCCCTGGGAATCCAATAGTTAGCAGGCGGCAGTTTATTGGTAGGCGCTCTAAGTGAGCAAGCTTAGACTAAAATTCAACGAGTCTGTTCCAGGCTCGTAGCGGCTATTTCGTCAACCACGCAGTGTGCAGCAATTCCGCATTAGGTGTGGTTTTGCGGTTGGCCAGTTACCCCAAAATACTGAATAGGATTTAGGAGTGGGAAAAATAAAATTGACTTTCTAAAACTAAAATTAGTACTTTAATAGAAACTTGCGTGTGAAAGTAGATTTTGTTTACAGTTGAAAATTTCATTAGTGTTTATCAGCATAGTCTGCGAGTGCGCGCACTAGAGAGTACATTGGTTGAATTTGTCTCAGTGTACATTCAGTTTTCTTATCAGTTATTGCCAGTGCGAGCGAGGCGACCGATTCCGCTCAGTAGATAAAATAGAAACTAGATTATTGAAATTGTTATAGCCTTACAAGTTGTACTTTCTGAAGTTGCAGTAATAGAAATTCCAATTGGTTGAAACTTAGCAATGGCGCAGGACGGAGAAAATAGTCAAGAATCGAAGTCAGTTGAGATTAGGAACGAAGGCGAAGTAGATGAGGCCGAACATTTGAGAACAGTAGTGAGAGAACTGCAGGATCGCATAAGAAGAATGGAAACCGAAAATCCTGAACCTAGAGGGATTTTGAAGTCGCATAACAGCGTAGCAAAGCCAAAGCCATACCGACTTGGCTCAGATTTCGAATTGTTTCTAAGAATCTTCAACAACTACTGTCAAGGCAACAGTATAGACGAATCGGCTAAAGTGTATCAGCTATTGTCGCTCCTAGACGAAGACGCCTACAAGGTTTACATTAACTTAGGCCTAGCGAGCACCGAATCTTTCGAAAGCATCGAAAAGACTTTAAAGGACAAATTTAAGCCCGTAGGACAGAAGGAAGAAGCGAAGCTAGAGCTGATGAACCGCAGGCAGAAGGAAGACGAATCGTTAGAAGAATTTTACGACGCGCTAGTTGAATTAGTTAGGAAAGCAGGACTAGAGAGTCAGGCTAGAGAGCGAGTTTCTGAACGATTTGAAGCCGGCATAGCGAATTATAAAGTCAGGCGCGCAGTTATTGCCTATCGCAGAACGCATGAATCGAAATACCAGACGCAAGATTTACTGACTGCAGCAAAGAACGAGGAGATCCTCGAAGAACTCGCAAATCCAGGCAGTCAAAAGAATAGGAGGAAGCAGGAGGGCTCAAATACTTTGACAGCTCAAGTAGAAAAAGAGCAGAAAAAGCCAGCACCCAGCGCGGACCAAGGCCACCAGTCATTTGGACCTCAGTTTGCTTCCCCGAGCAATTATCCTTCGCAGTACCAACCGTACCAGAATTATCAGCCTCAGTTCGACTACAGGCAATGGCAACCTAGGTTCGCCCATAGACAAATGAACCCAAGCTATAGGCCACAGGCACCAGTGCAGCCTCCGAATAGCTTTCGGCCACAGCATCACATGAGCAGTTACTCGAGACCCTATAATAGGCAGTCTTCGCCATTTGTCAGGCCCGCCATGACACGCCCGCCACGCTTTGGTCACGAGGCCGGAGGGGCCAATGACAGGTTCAAACCTTCGGGGGCGAACGCGCCAAATGCGAGAAAGGCCTGTTATGAGTGCGGCGAAGAAACTCACCTGGCCAGAGACTGCCCAGTTAGACGAAATTCTTTAAACTACCGACGGGGCGGCACCAAGGGAGGGCCAACCGCCCCCAGCCACTAAACCGATTCACTCCCAATAGAAGAGCTGCAGCAGTAGAGGACCAGCAAGACAGCTCAGTCAATGTAGAATATGGCAATTTAGTTTGGTATAATTATTACAGAGGCTACGGATTCCTGCGAGATAGCAATAATAGAGATATATTCTTTCATGTGACTAATACTAATATAGCAACTGATTACGAAATTATGCATTTTCTGCGCCAGAGGGCGACAGTAAAATTTATTCGCACTAACGATACTACTCATAGTAGGAAACAGAGAGCAGTCAATGTTAAATTTGCTCAAGCGAGGAACGCAGATTAGCAGAAATTAACAAACAGAAGTCAGCGAGCTTAGCTAGACAGTCAGAGGCATTGACAGAAGAATTAGAGAAACGAAGCGAAGCTGCGGCAGCTCAGAGAAGTGCATTGAATAGCATAGACTTGAGACTCAGTGAGGTGGAAGGCAAGAAAGCTTCATCAGACGAATCGAAAGTAGTAAAAGAATTGTCAGAACTTAGAACCGAATTGAAGGACTTGCGCCAATGCTTGGTAGAAAAAGTCCAAGAAGAATCAACGAAGAAGAACCTGACAAGAGTGCCACGACAGCAGAACTTAGAGCTGAACTTAGGGAAATGAAGCAAGAATTAAGAAGTTAGAGACAGCCATCCAGCGAGATGTGGCAGCTGAAAAGAAAGCAACAGAGAAGCAAGAGAAGACCGTAGAAGCAGACATATCTAGCCAATTAGTGAATTCAGGATTATTCCTCGATAGCCAGATTAACGGATTAAGCGAAAAAATATTAGTTGACACCGGCGCCTCGAATTGCCTAATTGATAAGTAAATTATATCAGCGCCTCTATCCGGCAAATCATAGTTGAAGCCATGCTCTGTAAATATGCGATCCGCAATGGCCAACTTCAAATTTATTAGGCCAAGTAGCATTGCGCGTCAGATTCGGGGACTGCGAGATTACGCACCCATTCTATGTTGCTGAAGGCTTACTAACATCATCAATTATAGGCATCGATTTGTTAACTAGGCATAAAATTAAATTAGATATAGCAGGCAAATCCTTAGAATTTAGTGATCGCAGAATTCCGCTTGTAACAACGAGTGATGAAACGCGTTGCGTCCTACTGCAAGTAGTCAAGAAAGTATCTATAGCACCGATGAGCGAAATTTATGTCAAGGCTAAATGTAAAGATACTCCAGAAACTGCAGAACTCGGCTTCATTTCAGGCCGCAGTCAAATTAGCGAGAAAGATGAGCCATTAGTAGCAAAGCTATTACTAGATTGGACGAATTCGGCGAAACTTACGTTAGATTAATGAACCTGACAGAAGAGGCTCAGACAATTCATAAGGATGAGATAGTGCGCAGTATCAACCGCTGAAGGAAGAAGTAGAACTTTTCGCAATGTCAGAAACTGATTTAGAAGTAGGTGCGCGAAGCAGCAGAAGGCAGCAGTCACGGTGCAGAAGCGAAAGACTTAGGGAACAATTCCGCTTAAACGAGACCGATTTAAGTGAGGCTCAGAAGATAAAAGTAATTGAATTATTACATCGTTACCAGAATATTGTTTCGAAGGATCAGTGGGATATCGGCAAGACCCAGATGGGCGAATTCAAGATCGAGACTACCGATGAAATCCCAGTCAGAATTCCCCTGCGCAAGCAAAGCCCTGAGCAACGAGAATTTGTTAGTGGGCATGTGCAGCAGCTGTTAGAGCACGATTTGATTGAGCCCTCAGAATCTGAGTGGAGTTGCCCTATTGTTCTCGCCCGGAAGAAGTCCGGAGAATTCAGATTTTGCTGTGATTTCAGACAGTTAAATAATAAGACTAAGAAGGACAGTTTTCCGTTACCGCTAATTCAAGAATCGCTGGAATCCCTGGCAGGCAACATGTACTTTAGCACCCTAGACATGGTCGGCGCTTATTGGTCAGTGAAGGTCAGAGAGACTGACCGCGAGAAATTAGCGTTTCGAACCCATGATGGCCTGTTCCAGTGGAAAGTTTTGCCTTTCGGAGTCACGAATGGACCCGCTTGCTTTCAGCGCATAATGCAGAAGATCTTAGGCGATTACGCTTATAAGTTCGCCTTACTCTACCTAGATGATGTAATTTGCACAGGCAAGAATTTCGAAGAAATGCTCAGTAATTTAGAATTAATTTTCTCTCGATTAGCAGATGCTGGTATGAAAATCAAGCCAGAGAAGACCTTTCTGTTTCGGAAAGAAGTCACCTTCCTAGGGCACACCGTCTGCCAGCACGGTATCTATACCAGCAAAGATAAGATAGAAAAAGTCCAAACATGGCCCCGGCCAGAGAATATCTCTGAGCTGCGCGGATTCTTAGGTTTAGCCGGCTACTATCGCAGATTTATTAAAGACTTTGCGCGAATAAGTGAGCCCTTAAATAATTTAACTAGAAAAGATGTCAAGTATAAGTGGGATGACGATTGCCAGAAGGCATTCGATCTTTTAAAGCAGAAGCTAGTGAGCGCACCTGTACTGAGCTACCCCAGGTTCGATAGCGACGCGGGACCGTTCATCCTCGATGTCGACGCCTGTGACGTAGCTATAGGTGGAAATTTATTACAAGAGCAAGATGGGGAAGAAAAAGTAATAGCCTATGCTTCGCATCCGTTAAATGAGCATCAGTTGAATTACTGCACTACGATGAAGGAAATGTTTGCGCTGATATATTTCTTAGAACATTACCGGCCTTATCTGGTCGGCCGTCGTTTCAAGGTCAGGACAGACCACGCGGCCCTCCAATGGCTACGCAAGTGCCACGGTGCAAAAGGCATGCTAGGCAGATGGAACATGATCCTTGAGCAGTTTGATCAATTTGAAGTAATTTCGAGAATGGAGAATATGACTTTGCAATTCAGTACCGCCAAGGGATCGCCCATGGTAACGCAGACGCCCTGAGTCGCAGACCTCAGCGGGATGGTCCCCCGAAACGCTACCATGAGGAATGCCCCACTTGCAGTGCGACGAAGACAGCAACAGTCCACTGCGGTGCAATTAATATCGATACGCCAGCGGGAATTGTAGAACTGCAGGAGAGCCAGCCAGAGTTGCTGCTGCTCAAGCAAAAGCTCAGACAGGGAGAGCCCTGTCCGCCCAAAATGAATGGGTTGGAATGAGCCGCAGTTATAAGTCTTTATTTAGCGATTATGAGCAGCTATTAGTGAAAAATGACATAATTTACAGGAATTGGATAGATTCCGAAGGCCGAAAATTTGAGCAGACTGTACTGCCGGAAAATCAAGCCCTGGAGCAGCAGTTGTTTAGAGCGTATCATGATCAAATGGCTCACGGCGGTATTTCGAAGACTAAAGATTTGATTCGACAGAGATTTTGGTGGCCAAACTATTCAACGAACTTAGATAGATATATTAAGACTTGTACTGAGTGCCAGACAAGAAAGAAATACGGGCCGAAGCCACGAGCGCCCTTAGAACCAGAAGTCAGCAGTTACATGGGCGAGAAAGTACATATAGATTTCGCCGGTCCGTTAACGCCACAGCACGGGGGAACAAGTACCTCCTGCTGATGGTTGATCACTTTACGGGCTGGCTAGAGGTAAAAGCGCTGAGAGATTGTACAGCTGAAAGTACAGCTTGGGCCCTGTACACAGAGTGGATCACTCGGCATGGTGCCCCTGAAGCATTCATATCAGACAGAGGTACATCGTTTACTGCAGAATTAGTGAAATCGTTAACCGAAAATTTCCGAATAGATTTGCGCCATACTACTAGCTACCATCCGCAGGCAAACGGTCGCTGCGAGCGCATGGTCAGAGTAGTGAAAGATGGAATCAGATTAGCTCAGAGTGAACTCAGTTTGGCATGGGATGAGGTGCTTCCGCACGCTTTGATGGTTCAGCGAAGCACGGTCAGTGAAAGCAATAAATTTAGTCCGTTCGAATTAGTCTATGGTCGAAAGATGCGGCTACCGGTTGATGCTGAGCTTGGATTGCCTTCGCCGGAGCGCAAGACCCGTGATAAACATTTACATGATCTGTATAAGAAGTGCATGGAATCGTATAGAATCGCCAGAGAAAAGCAGCAAATATCAGTCAGGCGGCAGAAATCTAATTATGACACGAAAGTATTCCAGCAGTATTATCAGCCAGGTGACCTGGTCTGGATAGCGAATACGCAGAATTGTTATGATACGAATAGGAAATGGGTAGGTCCGTATCGAGTGCTAGAAGTTAGAAATAATGGAAAAAATTTAAAAATTGAACCCGGTCCAAAGGTTGACCGAATAGAGCAACCCGTCAGAATTCATGACGTAGTGACAGTAGACAGAACAAAGCCCTGCTACTTGTCAGAAGAAAAGTTGCGTCAATATCGAGAAGAGGAAGCTAGAAGTGCTAGTGATGACGGCTCGGAGGAGTCAGAAAGAGTCCAAGTGGAGATTCAGAGGCCAGAGAGAATTAGATTTTTGCAACGTGAGAGAGCTCACGAAGCTACTGGAAGTAATATAGATAGAACAGTGGAAAATACTCAGACAGCGGCCAATGCAAACCAGCAGGCGCAGGCGAGTCCTGCGGGGTCTCAGGCCAGGCAGATTCCTGTGCGCACTCCACCGAATTTAATGCATCTGAGCCCAGTGCACAGTACGCCCCCGCAGCGGGCAGGCATGAATAATGTTAGCTGGATACCGCGGCTGCGGAACCGCGCGGCGATTAGACCCCCGGAACGATACGGTTATCATTGAATGGAGTCTATAGAAACGAAAAGTACTGTCGAGACGAAAAATTTCAATTGTATTACTAATAGTAACTTGTCGAGACATACGCGAGAAAATTGTAGAACGCAAAAATGGAACCAGAGAAAAATAGTCAATAGAAAAAAATAATAAAGACTTGCAAGTGCTGATGTTGACACTGCAGTTGCAGGAGTTGAAGACTAACTGCTCGAGCTGCCACACCTGGTAGATTCCAGGACGCTAATGAAAGAGAAATACCATAGACGACCATAGAAGATATGAAACGATTGGAAGTTGCAAATAGAAATTGAAATTGAATTGAGCCCAGATTGAAGTCGTCTGCGGTTCCATCGGCCAGCATATTACTATGAGTAGGACATATTATTATCAGAAAATTAGTAAGGAATAAATATTACACGAAAAATTATTAAAAAACAGTCTTGCAGTAGAACTGACATGCGTGAATATTCGATAAAAACATAAAAATTGTAAAAGCATCATAAAAACAACACAAAAAATATTATTAAAATTGCTTGAGTCAGAACACTGCTTGACGCAAAAATAATTCTAACTTACAGCTAACCGACATGTCACATGTTGCAGCTAGAAATGTCTGAAGCGTCCTGGGCACGACGTTAAACTGCAACCGCTAGGAGAGAAACTAACTAAGCAAGCGTCCTGGGCACGACGTTAAACTGCAGCCGCTGGAAAGGAAGTTCACTAGAGCCGGCGTCCTGGACACGACGTTAAACTGCGACCGCTAGGGAAGACGGAATGACATTAACCAGTGCTTGTCCTGGGCACGACAGAAAACTGCAGCCATTGGGCGGTGAATTTCGCCACGGGGATTGGTCCTGGGCAAGACCATAAACTGCGGCCAATGGGCGATAGTTTTCGCGCGCTGAGTGTTAGTCCGCCACGGGAGCGTGGGTGGAACTTTATTATCGTCGAGGCATCCAATTAGAGATAAGCGTCGTGGGAAATTGCGATAAGAATTCCGCTGTGGAGACAGCGAGGGTCGTAGCGCCCACCCTACCTTTTTAGGAGGGGGGAGGTGCGGATAGTTAAATCAGCGAGTAATAAAATTTTGCCAGCCGATAAGGTTCACCTTGGCACGTCGAAAGTGTGTAAATTGATTAATTTGTGTAAAATGCGCCAACGCGTTATTTGTTCTTGGTGATGGGTAGCATGCGTTTTGCTTTAAGTTTTCGATTGTAGAAAGTCGTGCCATAGTTTGCGTAAACGTTGCGTTCCGTCGCGATTTGTTTCGATTTATTTATTGATTTGCTTGTGTTTGTCGTGCCGCGTATTGAATAGTAACTTTGCTTATGTATTTGATTGCGTTTTGCCGTGTCATAGAATTGTATTTGTGTTCTTGTTTGCGTTTCATTGTCGTGTCATGCTTTGCATAGTGAATTACGTTGTGTTCCCATTTGCGTTTTTTTTCCTGTTGCTATAGTTATACCCTTGTTATAGTGCTCTTGTTCTTGAATTTTGAATTTTGCTTTCCGCGAATGCGTTCCGTGCTGTACTGTACCAACTTGCTTACTAGGAGTAGTATGTCGTGAATATGACGCAAATTTTCATTTGTTGTAAAAGTTTTTCTTCTTTTGTACTCTATTTCTTTTAGGAGGGGGGAGTGTAGTGTGAGCATCTTTGCGTGTATTTTGTTGTAAATTGACTGCATTAGTTTCTATATTGTTATTGAATTGTTATTTTGCTTTAGTTTAGTCATGCGTTTTTGGTGTACTTTTTTCTTGTTAGTTGGAATCTAAATTTGTAAACAGGTTAGAGTTAGACGCCATCTGTGACTCAGCGGAGGGTTGAGTTTTGTCTGCGAACCCCAGCTTTGCGCGGTCAGCCAATCAGAACCGGCCTGGACCCTGGCACGCGGCAAGTTTCAGTTCTACCCGGCGCCGCGGGCACAGTGCAAATCGGCTTAGCAAGCGGCCGGCCAGACGACCACCACCCGGCTTGAGGGGGTTTTGAGGGGTTGACTCTGGCTATATATGAAAGTGTGTTTTGGCAATCGGATCTCGCTTCTCTCTCCTTTTCCCGGTTTGTCTTGTCCAGTTCCCGGCCGGTGGCCCGAGTTTTTCCCCCTTGTTGGTTCGCGCTTTGAGGCGTTTTGATTTCATCACCCCCGGTCCGTATCTTTGTTCCCGCCCAACCGCAGTAGTCTTGTGGCGTAACGTCTACGGCAAATTTCTGTCTGAAGTCGTCGCTATCAAGCGCGGTTAGATAGAGACTGTCGGATCTGATCAAGTACGCGGCCTCGACCCCGAGGGCCCCAGTGTTACACTGAAGGGCAGTGCCGATAGAACTTAGTCGGTACTCCGTTGAACGGTCGGTTCGGCAGGGCTCTCGTTTGAGAGTAGGTTCTGGTTTAGGCCAGGGGTTAGGAGTCTTTCTCCGTGGTCCTGTGTTCGGTGCCTTCTTCTTCTTCTTCAGCTGAGCTCCGCTTGCCAGTTGCGTAATTAATTTATTAGTTATTAATCGTTATTATCATCTGTGTCAATTTATCTGCGCCGCGAATTGCATCTTGTAATTGAATCTTGTTGAATCTTGTAACTCAGCTAATCAAATTAAACCGTCAATCAAGTTAGTTGTTCTTGAAATAGGATTATCACTCTCTAAATCTTTCGGTTTGTGTTTCCTCGTGTTCTTTATTTTCTTGTACTGTACCTGCGGCTATTGGAGAAGACTGGTAGAACTCGCCGACCGGCGATAGGCGATTAGGATTAATAGCTTTAAAATCTCCAAACGCTCCAAGTAGGTTTGTCTAGGGCCTAAATAATTGCTTACCGTGCATGCTATTATCTAATTGCCTATTTATCACAACCTCATTACCTCATTTTACAGCAACCTACCTTACAGTTTGACCCTCAGAATTGCTCAATGCTACATTATTTTTGTGTCTTTCGGCAGTATCGAAGCAGTGGCTGTTTACTGAGCTGGACATCTGACGGACGTGCTGAGGTGGTGGAGATTGACTTGGAGACGTTGCAACCACAGCCGGACTCTCTGCACATACTTCGTGAGCAGAGCTTGTGCAGCTCGCGAGTCTCTGCAAGATTCTCGCTTTCTCCGCCGCCAACTCTTCGTCTTCTTCTTCTTCCTCTGGGGCTGCCGCGGCGATCTCTGCGATCGAGACGCTGACGTCGCGAGATCTGCTGGCTCGCTTCCGCTCTCCGTCATGTAGGAAGAACTCCTTCAGGAAACTCGCGAACGGTCCATCGTGATCCAGCAGATGCTCGTAGCTGCCCTGCTCGCTGATGCGACCGTTGTCAATGACGACAATCTCGTCTACGTGAGGCAACCAGTGAATGCCGTGAGTGACGAGAATTCGAGTCTTGTCACGAAGAAGACCAGACTTTCCAATCACCTAAAATGTACCAGTTTATCCTTAGGTTTTACCAACAATTAACAATACAGTAAGCAACTACGAGCTATTGTATCCATCTTTGATTGCAGACAATAGAGGCTCTGAATCATTATGCTGACCTCGTGGAAGAGCTTCTTGCCGACATGCGAGTCCACGGCTGCCAGAGGATCGTCCAGTAGGTAGATGTCGCTGTCTTGGTAAACGGCCCTCGCTAGGCTCACTCGCTGCTTCTGTCCTCCAGACAGGTTGATCCCGCGCTCTCCGATCTCAGTCGCATCGCCCGCAGTCAGCAGCTGCAGGTCCTTTTCGAGCTGACACGCGCGCAATGCTTCGTCGTAGCGAGCTTGGTCGAAGTCGCGACCGAACAGAATGTTGTCCCTCACGGTCAGGTTCTGAATCCACGCCTCCTGCGGCACGTACGCCACTGAGCCCTGCTCATTTGGGTTTCATTCAGACTCAGTTCATTACTATTAAGGGCACTGAACGTTCCTTAAAACTGTTTCTGCTGAGTATACTTAATTATTGATGCTTTTTTCGACAGAGAGTCGACCATACAGTAAAAAGCAAACACGAACGTCTCACCCGAACTGTCACGACACCGCTGACTTTGTGCGTCTCGCCGAGAATGGACTGCAGTAAAGAGGACTTTCCACAGCCAACTTTTCCAACCAAGGCCACTAGCTTGCTGTGCTGCACCGAAATGTTTACACTGAATGGATTGATGAGGTTTCTTATAAATTGCATATGCATTTCAGAATCTAGACACGAAACTATCGCACAATTAAATAAAATTACTGTTTTAAAAGGAGACTCGGGTCGTCTCGATTCCAAGTAAAGGACGCGTGTTGAATTTCGATTGGGTTTTCGTCTAAAATTAAGCAAGGAGTGCTCGTAGCAGTCTTTCTGATTTAATTATGACAATGAGCGTAATGAGTTTACTTTGTTACTGCTGTCATAAATGGGGCCTTACTTTCAGTAAAAGGAAGTTTTGATACAGTCATTTCATCTATCTCTTTCTCTGAAAGAAATTCCTCAATCCTTTTCACCGAGACGTACGCCTAAAATTGTGAAGTCGAGTTTTGTTTGCTCGCGAATATACTGATGACGGAGTTAAGACTTTTGAACTCACATTGACAGCCATTGAGACAGCAGTGGGCAGCATTGAGATAGGAGTTCGGATAATATTAAAAAGCGTCAAAGAAACGAACGCCTTGCTTGCAGTGAGCACGTGGTCGTCCCCATAGTAAGTAAAAGTTACAAAGGTAGCTGCCATTACAAAGAATGGAGCTACAGTCCAAAGAATGAGCACAGCAGAGAAGAGGTACGATACCTGTCCCAGGTATTTGACTTCCGTGCGTCGAATCTTTGTGATCTTCTGCAGAAACGAAGGCTCCCATGCGTACAGCTTAATCACTTTCATTGCGCTGATTACTTCGTTAATCGCTTTTAGTCGAGCATCCTTGATCTGCATCTCTTTTAATTCGAGCATTTGCGACTTTCTCACGATGAAGATTTCGATAAAAACAATCAGAATGAAAATGCCCAAACCTACTAGCACGGCCGCCCCCAGCTGAGCCCATAGCAAGGCTAGGGCGATGAATAACTGAATTGGAGCAGAAAACATGATCGGCAGTAGGTCTATAAGGAAAGAGCGGTTGGTTTCTTACCTCTATGTAATATTGCAAGTAGATTTGATTAAAATATCACAAACTTACAAAAGGACTCAGCGATTTTTCCTGTGTCGACAGTCACCAAGTTGACAATTTCACCAATAGACCGCTTAGCCCTGCATTCGTGAGATAGACTAAGTGACTAAAACAAGTTTTAGTTTAAAGAAACAACTTTTGATTCACGGTTCAGTGCAGCTTAGAAAAGCAAAAAAATTCAATAGTACAAAACTAACCTTTCTAAATATCGAAGAACTAAGAGCTGATCGACTCTTGCTATCGCAGATGAGGCTCATTTGAAAAGAGGCGTGAAGACAAATGCTTTTCAAACAGGAAACAATAAAAAACAAAACTACGTATAATATTCCATGCCAAAGTTCTTCATTGCTGCTCGAAAATGATATGAGCAACTCCAGAATAAATGGGTTCAGAAACGACAGTATACCTTGAAAGATCTTCAAAAAGCAGGATAGCACCAGCTGACTACCCAAAGTCTTCCAAAGTGCTGAAAGAAGCTTGCGTCGATGGTGAACCCGATAGCCGGAGACATTAAACCATGGATTGCTCCGCACTTCGTTTGATTCAAATAAGTGCTCCGTGTCAGAGTTGATTTGATAAGTAAAATCTGAGTTCTCTTGCTTCTCTCCAATCACATCCAGCGGAGGGAAGTAGCGCACAAACTCTCCGTGCACAGTCCGAACTCGCAGTGACGGGTCTAGCCGGTTCACGTCCGCCTCTCCGATCTCCTTCCTGTACGCGTTCAGCACGGATCGGTCAAGCCAGGAAAACGTCAGTCGCGAAATGATTGACGAGCGGCACTCGGCGAACACCGGCTGTCGCTCCGCCGCTGGCACCGCTCCTGCCGCTCCCACCGCTCCTGCCGATCCAGTCGCAGTCGGAGAGTCGTCCGCCTCGTCTGCAGGCGTCAGACCGGAGTCGTAGATACAGGTGAGGACCAGCTGAGTCAGCAGCAGAGCCAGGTACGATGAGAACGTCGTCAGACCGTAAACGTCTAGAACTGAGCCCTGCAAGAATTCCAAATTGCTGGATGAGCCACTTATAATTGTTTGAAGAACTTTTCGGGTACTCATAGTTATGAGTAAAAGTAACCATTTAAAAAGCAGCATACCGCTTCACTTACAGCATCCGAGGACATGATGATCCTGGTGTACAACACGGGAACCGACACCAGCAGAGACATCATGTAGAAGAAGAACATCATCGCTGATGCTCCAATCAGCCTCTTCTGCTCCACCGATTGCACAACCAGACACACAATCTGGAATGTGTGTGTGTGTGTCACAGTTTTGAGTTGTCTGTCACAGATTTCTCACATCTCTCACAACGCTCTCGTCAGTCCGCACTCACCAACGCCACTACCAGAACACTCGGCGACACGTAGCTGATCGCGTCCGGCTCTTCTCCGCTCGCCTCTTGCGACGCAGCCTTCAGCAGGTCCATGAATGGAGCGACGACCAGCAGTGCTGACACCAGCTGTGGATGGTTGCGCAATTCTCGTGTCACCTTTGCTTTACCCGTCATTGATCGACATTATAAGGAGTCATTAGTAGTGGATTTGCTCCATGCCTGTATGAACGAGACTCACCACTTTGGCAGTGAACAGTCGAGTCCATCTGACCGAGTAGCTCGGGAAGGACCTGAGGTACACGAGATACGGAATGAAGAGGAGCAGCAGCGCAGCTGAAGGCAGTGCGAGTGCGGACTTGCAGAAGCAGTCGCTGAACACGGGCCTGGCGCTGTTCCAGCTCACCGCCTCGTCCTGAGATGCAGAGGGAATTTTCGGTGTGGTGAATTCTGTATGAATCATCGTATTTTCGATGGATTGCAACTGCAATTAACCAATATAGCTAGTATACATGTATATGTAATCTTACGAAGAATGGATCGTTGCAGAGGTCAGTAAAATTTATTTGCATTTTCTTTCGGTGCTGTTGCAATTTTTCAGATCTGAGAATTTTTAGCTTGCAGTTTAAGCAGTTCCAAACGTTCTTTATTTTCGTCGTCACCTTTAATTAATCTTTCCTTTTGGTTAAGGCATTTAGTTCATTCTTTCTAGGTGAGCTGTTTGTAGTCAATCTCCTGTCTTACGATTCACTTTTTTCATTTTTAGCAATTTCTTATCTATACTCGGCACAGCTAACCCCCTCCCCCCTCACTCAAGCTGCTAAACGGCCGAAAAGTTTTGCAGGCTATCGGTAAATGAAGAGGTTTTGTTATTTTTTCAGAAATGAGCGAAGGCTGCCGCCGCCGGACGCCAGCGCAAAGTGCGGCATGCGGCATGGGGGAACTTGGGGGTTGCCGCAGCGAAACCCACAGTTCAAAGTCTCCAGACACGTCCACACATGTCGAGCATGTTTGGGACTTCGTAAGGCTAAGCGTTCAACAGGGTTGACCCGCCGAATGCTGAACTGTTGCAACTGGCGGTCCTAAATGTCTGGCAGCAGCTGCCCTAAGTGTTCATCAGCAAATATAATGTTGATTAGAATGCCACGACGAGTAATGGCACTTTTGCATGCTCGCGGTTCCTACGCACGGTACTGCACTTGGCATTTTAGCTGTTGCCGAGTATAAAACCAAAATTTTCGCAGCAAAGGGCTGATTCGCATGCAATGATTATCCTTATCCTTACACCTGCTGCTTAGAAATTGCTTTTCTGTCGCATAGTCTATGACTCAGCGAGTGTACACTGAGTCTTACGAGCGTATTGCCTATTGACTTTACTGACCATTTTTTTATTTGAGCGTTGTCACTTGTGACCCTTTCTCCTGTGCATAGTACGTGTGTTATCTTAAACCATCAAGCGTTAAATGCTTCGGGCCTTATTTACGTTGTTTCAAGACCCACAGTGTTGAGTCTTCAAACAAACTATACAGTTGTCTTACCTACTTCTTTCGACTTTTTCAAACTCTATACTTTAAAACTTTCTCCCTTTTTACATAGAATAAAATTCTTTTAAAATTCTTATTACATTGCTCTATAGGCATATTATATATGAAGCTAATATACAATTAGGCTACATGAACGAAAATAGCTCAGAAAAGAATAAGGGGGGAGAGGTAAGAATATGCATAGAGCTAAGGAAAATGGCAGTGTACAAGTGTACAGTTGCTGATTTTTCAGTACAACAGGGTTTTCAGGGTTTCCCCTCTTTCTCTCTCTCTCTCTCTCTCTTTTTTATACCCAGAAACTCAACGTTTAGACGACGTGTGCGCATGCAAAATGGTCAACTTGTGAAGCGGCTACAAGTTGTGCTTTCGCAAAAATCTATATCAGAAGCTTTAGGAAGAACGGCTATCCGCATATAAAAAAGCTTATACGAGTAAATATAATTAAGTAATGTAAATGTAGTAATGTAAATATAAAAATACGAGTAAATGTGTATAATTGCTACGAACGTACCAAAAATTTCCTATGCTGTCCATTGTAGCTCTAGAAAATATTTCATTATATTGATACCAAAAAACTAGCTACTGAGTTTTTCTTTCAATAGAAAATGCGATTCAATCTTACTGGATTCTGCAGCAACCCACTCTTCGTAAGTTATTGAAAACTGTGTTATGATTTTAAAAATTGGAGCAGAAGGTTGACTAAGAGTACTTAAATATATTGCCAAACTGCTCAAATCAGGACGAGGCGGTGAGCTGGAACAGCGCTAGGCCCGTGTTCAGCGACTGCTTCTGCAAGTCCGCACTCGGACTGCCTTCAGCTGCGCTGCTGCTCCTCTTCATTCCGTATCTCGTGTACCTCAGGTCCTTCCCGAGCTACTCAGTCAGATGGACTCGACTGTTCACTGCCAAAGTGGTGAGTCTCGTTCATACAGGCATGGAGCAAATCCACTACTAATGACTCCTTATAATGTCGATCAATGACGGGTAAAGCAAAGGTGACACGAGAATTGCGCAACCATCCACAGCTGGTGTCAGCACTGCTGGTCGTCGCTCCATTCATGGACCTGCTGAAGGCTGCGTCGCAAGAGGCGAGCGGAGAAGAGCCGGACGCGATCAGCTACGTGTCGCCGAGTGTTCTGGTAGTGGCGTTGGTGAGTGCGGACTGACGAGAGCGTTGTGAGAGATGTGAGAAATCTGTGACAGACAACTCAAAACTGTGACACACACACACACATTCCAGATTGTATGTCTGGTTGTGCAATCGGTGGAGCAGAAGAGGCTGATTGGAGCATCAGCGATGATGTTCTTCTTCTACATGATGTCTCTGCTGGTGTCGGTTCCCGTGTTGTACACCAGGATCATCATGTCCTCGGATGCTGTAAGTGAAGCGGTATGCTGCTTTTTAAATGGTTACTTTTACTCATAACTATGAGTACCCGAAAAGTTCTTCCCACAATTATAAGTGGCTCATCCAGCAATTTGGAATTCTTGCAGGGCTCAGTTCTAGACGTCTACGGTCTGACGACGTTCTCATCGTACCTGGCTCTGCTGCTGACTCAGCTGGTCCTCACCTGTATCTACGACTCCGGTTTGACGCCTGCAGACGAGGCAGACGACTCTCCGACTGCGACTGGATCGGATGGAGCGGCTGGAGCGGTGCCAGCGGCGGAGCGACAGCCGGTGTTCGCCGAGTGCCGCTCGTCGATTATTTCGCGACTGACGTTTTCCTGGCTTGACCGATCCGTGCTGAACGCGTACAGGAAGGAGATCGGAGAGGCGGACGTGAACCGGCTAGACCCGTCACTGCGAGTTCGGACTGTGCACGGAGAGTTTGTGCGCTACTTCCCTCCGCTGGTGGCGCTGTCACGAGGCGAGCGTGACGCGGCCGAGCAGCAAGAGAACCTGAGCTTTACTCATCATCGAGTCAATGCAGACACGGAGCAGCTGGTCGATTCGGGCGACTTGGAGGGCGACCAGCTGCACAGCAGTGACAGTAGAGACGGCGCTGGAGGTCGCCACCGACGCAAGCTTCTTCCGGCACTTTGGAAAGCATTCGGAGGCCAGCTGATGCTTTCTTGGGCTGTGGTGATGATTCATGGACTTCTAGAATTCGCTAACCCGTTGCTACTGGAGCAGCTTATAAAGTTTTCTGGCAGCTCAGAGGAATTGTGGCACGGTTTCTTCTACACGTTTTTGTTCTTCAGCGTTGCTCTTCTTAGTAGTCTGGCATTTCACAACTCCTGCCAGATCAGCCTCATGAGTGGCATCAAGATCCGATCCGCTCTGATTGCTGCAATCTACAGAAAAGTAAGTAATTGAGACTGCGTTGATTGCATCGGGGTGGCTGTTCATTGTCATATATTGCAAAAGTTACTTTATAGTCTTAAGAGAGATACAGTTGTTTTGATTCCTTTAGGGTTAGTTACTGTCTAGATTTGTCAATTATGGGTACTTATTCGCATGCATTTAAGTATGTGATGCCATTAGAACTGTTTTTATAAAGTTACTCTTTCTCCTAAAACTTTCGTTTTTATTAGCATTGCCTAAGACTGACATTGCGTCGCTAAAAAGACTGCTACGCACGGCGAATGGTTGATGTCAATATTTGATCTAAAGAAAAATTTAGATTAGGCATTGTCTAGCAAAATGCATATGAAGGAGGGTGAGGAAATTTGCTTGCAAACTGATTTCGCACACGAATGCGCAGATGGTGTTTTAGTAGCAGGATGAGAAGCTAATTTCTCGCTTAGCTCGTGCTTGCACTTTTTGATGACGCGCACATTTGCAATGCAAATTTTCAGTCACTCTCGCTAACTCTTGAAGCTCGGTCTCGATCAACAGTAGGCGAGATTGTTAATCTTTTGACCGTTGATTCCAACAAAATCGCCGATGCTGTCCGTAAGTTATTGGGATTTGTGTATTCTATGTTAAAAAATAACAGTGCGTTTATGATAATATTTGAGTACCAATACTTTTCAAACAGCGTTTCTCTGGGTTGTTCTGGTGTCGCCAGTGCAAATTTTCCTGGCTCTGGTCATGCTTTGGATGCAGCTTGGCATCGCAGTGCTCGCCGGGATTGCAGTATTTCTTGTAATCATCCCGCTCAACGCCGTTGTCATGGTCAAGTCGCAAAGTCTGGAGGAGCGCGAGATGAAAACCAAAGACGAGAGAATGAGGCTGCTTAACGAAGTGATCAACGCGATGAAAGTAATCAAACTTTACGCTTGGGAGCCGTCATTTTGGCAGAAAATTGACCAGGTCAGGAAGAAAGAAGTGGGCCTACTCGCGAAAAACGCCTATTTGCTCGTACTCGTGGTCGTCTCGTGGACAGTGGCACCCTTTCTCGTGATGGTTGTCACTTTTATCACTTACATCTACTCCGGTAATGATCACGTGCTGACCGCCAGCAAAGCTTTTGTATCTCTAACGCTATTCAACATTCTTCATTTTCCAATCGCTGTGCTACCCTGGACAATAACTGAGTCTGTCAATGTAAGTCCTCACCTAGATTCGAGTATGTTAATTCATTGCACCCAACGAGCCGTAAACCCTGGCATAAAGTATTATAAAAATTCGTTATCTTTAGGCTTACGTGTCACTAAAGCGAATACAGAGATTTCTTGATGAAGACGATATCGATGACTCCAGTGTACTGAAGCTGCCGTCCACTGGTAAACAATTTTTTAATGAAATAAACTAAATTATCTGCTTCGTCAAAATTAATTGCAATCATTCTAAATTCCACAGAAAATCATGGGGCAGCGATTGAAGTTGTTAATGGATCTTTTGCGTGGAAACGAAGCGACACTGAGGCACTGTTACAAAAGTGAAGCCTGTTTATTTCTTCTGTCTTTTCTCTGTACAGCAATATGTTTGTTGATATCAGTAATACAAATTCTCTATTACTTGCCAAAATTACAGCATAAACCTCACTGTACCTAGAGGCAGTCTCGTGGCGGTAGTGGGCAAAGTCGGTTGCGGCAAGTCTTCGCTGCTGCAGTCCGTGTTGGGGGAAACAGTGAGACTCTGTGGCAGTGTTGCTATGACGGTGAGCCTGTTTTTACCCTCACTAACACCTGCATTAAAGCACATTAACTCTGCATCAACTCTATTATTTTTGGATACAGTTAATAAGAAATTTCGCGATCGCTTACGGAAAGCGCGATTTAGAGTACTAGTGCCGACCATAGATAAAATGAATAAATAATCTAGAAAGCAGGGCTCTGAATTGGGATTTTTTACTACAAATTCTTCCATAGCAGAACAGGTAGAAACCTGAGCACATGTACGCTCGAACATAAAAAGTACTATTTCCGAAATTCCGCTTCTGAAATAGCAGTATAAAAACTCAAAACAGTAAATTATCGCACGCAAAATTTGTATTATTAGAATAAAAAAGAAATTCGAAATCAAAACGGATTTTCTCCTTTTCATCACTTTGCAATAGGGTGTGGAAAAAACCACTTGTTGATGAAACAGTAGTTTGTATTAACTCTAAATAATGCTGTAAAAATATTCGCTTATTCAAATGCAACCAGAATAAAAAACTCTTCTAGAGTCCCCGTTTCTCTTTATTTTATTCACGCTTGTTCTGTTTCTAGATATCTAAACTAGCAATCTGCGTCTCCGTTAGGGAGGCAACAAAGTACATAATCTGGAATGCAACTAAACGTGCGTTTTAGTGTTAATGATGCATGTATAGCTGTACCCACTTTAAGTGACAAAATAATTGTACAATAATTGTTAGCTGACTATGCAATCAGAAGCTCGAGACTCTGGTACAGTATTTGTACACCGAAGATACATGCCAAATCTAATTGTCATAGGGTTCAGCAGCTTACGTGCCGCAGGAGGCGTGGGTTCAGAACCTGACCGTGAGGGACAACATTCTGTTCGGTCGCGACTTCGACCAAGCTCGCTACGATGAAGCATTGCGCGCGTGTCAGCTCGAAAAGGACCTGCAGCTGCTGACTGCGGGCGATGCGACTGAGATCGGAGAGCGCGGGATCAACCTGTCTGGAGGACAGAAGCAGCGAGTGAGCCTAGCGAGGGCCGTTTATCAAGACAGCGACATCTACCTACTGGACGATCCTCTGGCAGCCGTGGACTCGCATGTCGGCAAGAAGCTCTTCCACGAGGTCAGCATAATGATTCAGAGCCTCTATTGTCTGCATTTAAAGATGGATACAATAGCTCGTAGTTGCTTACTGTATTGTTAATTGTTGGTAAAACCTAAGGATAAACTGGTACATTTTAGGTGATTGGAAAGTCTGGTCTTCTTCGTGACAAGACTCGAATTCTCGTCACTCACGGCATTCACTGGTTGCCTCACGTAGACGAGATTGTCGTCATTGACAAAGGTCGCATCAGCGAGCAGGGCAGCTACGAGCATCTGCTGGATCACGATGGACCGTTCGCGAGTTTCCTGAAGGAGTTCTTCCTACATGACGGAGAGCGGAAGCGAGCCAGCAGATCTCCTGCAGGCAGCATCTCTTTGTCGAACAAACCATCGAGTGATTTCCCTGCTGAAGATATTGACGAGGAGGATGAGGAAGTGAGGGCGGAGAAGGAAAGAATTTTGCGGAGACTGGCAAGTCACAGTGGACATCAAGCTTGCGAATTCAACCCAAGTGTTCAAGCAGAGACTCATATTCCACAGTTATCTTCTTCTCCTGTTGCTCATGGACTTCCCAGTTCCATTGGCAGCTACTGTTCTGACGCGTCTGAAAGGGTGGACGCAAAGAGACCTCCTGCTTTGCGTCAGACATCAAGGTAAATCTTCCATACTTTAAGTTCTATGGGTAGCTTTAATCAATCCAAAATACCTTTTACCCTGCCTTGTTTATTAATGCCTGCCATATTTGATATTCAATTACAGAGTGCTTGACGCACATGAAGTTCCAAAGCTTCATGAGTCACGTCATGAACGAACCGTGACGGAAGATGACGGAAAACTTATTGATGAAGAAACGATGGAGACGGGTAGAGTGTCTTTGAAGTCATATGTATATTACGCAAGCGCACGTGGTCTTCACTATGTGATTATAATGTCTCTGCTGCATGCTGGTTTCTCTGCAGTAGAAGTGGCCAGCAGCATATGGCTTTCAACTTGGACCTCAGATCCGATGTTTAATAATTCTACTATCTATGGAAATCTTAACAACTCCGTATTATTAAGAGAACTGAATGACTACTACATTGAGATCTATGGAACACTGGGCGTTGCTGTTGTGCTTCTCGTTGCGATATTTGCTATGATTGAGGCGGTATCTTCTCTGCGCGCATCTCGATTGATACACAATTCCTTGCTTAGTAGCCTGTTTCGTGCTCCTATGAGCTTCTTTGATACCACTCCGACGGGAAGAATAGTTAACAGATTTAGCAAAGACATGGAAGTGGTCGACCATGAGCTTCCAATGGTAATCAACGACTTCTATGAGTGCTTAATGGCTAGTTTGTCTTGCATCGTTGTGATTTCCTACACAACACCTATTTTTCTAGCAGCTGTGCTGCCTCTTGGAATCATTTATGCAATAGTTCAGGTGTTCTATCTGCCAATCTCAAGACAGAGTCGTCGCTTAGACTCTAGATCCCGATCTCCAATTTTGACAAACTTTAGCGAGTCAGTCGCTGGTGCAGCCATCATTCGAGCCTTTCGTCAGCAGCAGCGATTCATTCATATATCAGACGATCGGGTTGACTGCAATGCCAGGTGGGTTTTTCTGGCGTCTTCCGCTTCGGCGACTTTTATTTTCTTTTAACATCTGATAACTTGAGTCAGGGCTTGAATTTAACAAAGAAATCATAGAAAGCCTTAGAATAATTCCTAAACAAGCGATACCAGCGTATGCATAAGTTTTCATATTCAGAATTGGCTTTGAAATTAAGAAAATCATCCAAATACTCAAACTTTCTAACAAACATTTTTCGTCCGTGGGTGAATGTATAGTAGAGAGTGTTTTCCGCCAGACAAATAACACAAAGTCATAAAAACGCTGCAGATTCTACTTTCTAAAAGTTGCATCGAACCGTTGGCTCGGCTTTCGTCTAGAACTACTTGGCACTGTCGCTGTGACTATCGCTTCACTACTCGCAGTGCTCGCTCGAGGATCGCTGACACCCGGTCTCGTTGGATTGTCAGTGTCATACGCGCTAGATATTTCAAACTCTTTGAATTGGATGGTCCGTCAGCTGACTGAACTAGAGACAGACTCAGTGGCTGTAGAGCGGCTTAACGAGTACTCAAATCTGGAGACAGAGGCGCCGTGGACAACGGACTCGCTGCCTCCCTCTGGCTGGCCTTCGAGAGGTCGAGTCGAGTTCTGTAACTACGCCACTCGCTATCGACCGGGACTCGATCTGGTGCTGCAGGGCATCAGCGTGAGCTTTGAGCCGGGTCACAAGGTGGGAATCGTGGGTCGAACTGGAGCGGGGAAGAGCAGCCTCACGCTGGGCCTGTTCCGTCTGATCGAGTCGGCCTTTGGCCACATCGAGGTGGACGGAGTCCGAATCGACCGGCTGGGCCTGCACTCGTTGCGCTCAGCTCTGACCATCCTGCCGCAGGAGCCGACTGTGTTCAGCGGCAGTCTCAGATCGAACCTGGACCCGTTCGATGAGCGCACAGACGAGGAGCTGTGGGCTGCTCTGGATGCGGCGCACCTGTCCAGCTGGGCTCGCGGTCTGTCAGCGGGACTGGCGCACGAGTGCGGAGAGGGCGGCACCAACTTGTCGGTAGGACAGCGCCAGCTCGTCTGTCTGGCCAGAGCGCTCATGCGGCGCAGTCGACTCCTCGTGCTGGACGAGGCCACGGCCGCTGTCGACCTGGAGACCGACTCGCTGATCATGGCCACCGTGAGACAGCAGTTCGCCGACAGCACCGTGATTATCATCGCCCATCGCCTGGCCACCATCATGGACTCGGATCGGGTGATGGTGCTGGACAGCGGTCGGGTCCGAGAGTTCGCGCCTCCTCGGGACCTGCTGGCTAAGCAGGACTCGTACTTCCACTTCCTGGCGAAGGAGGCCGGACTGCTTCCCGGAACGTCGGCTATGTAATTCAGGATTTTTAGTTCGAAATCTTTTCCAGTTGTCCTAAAGAATTGGAATACTTTTTGAGCGCTTATTTTAACTGAAATAGCTATAGCTTTTACGGTGTCTGATCCGTATCTGCTTTGGGATTTACGGGCAGCAATCCTTGATCAAATATCATGGGCACACAGCTTCCTTTGCGAATCGTTTTTCATAATACACTTGTGATTAATGTGAACGACGGAAATTTATGTAGACTAGAGCTAAAAATTGGCAAAGGAAATGAGATAACGAAGTGAGAAATCTAATGGCCTCCTGATTTAGCTTCTGGACAATTGTTTGACGATGTTCCAGTTAGTATTGAATAAGTAAAAGGACATGAGTACATCTGTGGCACTCCTTACGTGTTGAAGGTGTGTGTGCTAGCAGACAAATTGCTTAATGCTTAATCATTTTTAACGCTCAATATTTAATATTTTTATTGCTATGTTTCTGTGGCGTGGACAAAAACCGCGTTTTCGGTTGAAGAAACGGCAAAGAACTCGACTGTTCACGATGGCAGCTACGAGCTCGTATGGATGGTTCTTTGCAACGATTGTTCTAGCTGAGATTTTGTGAATCAGGTACTGTCTGCATAATCGTATGAATTAAATATATAAGATGTGTAACCCTCTTTCAGTGCATTAGCTAGTTAAGGTTTCGCTATTGTTCATTTTTTATGCTATGCATGTACTGTGCATCAAAAAATCACGTTGCGTTCGTAATTTTTATCTACAAAATGCGCATCAGCTATTTATCCAAGACTTTATGGATAGCCCGCTGGGTAGCCAATTTTGTTGATATTTATCATTTTCAGCATAAACTAAAGAAGTTAAGAGTCATTTTGAGTCAAAACAACTGGTGGATCCAGGGGGTTGGCCAGGGGGCCATTGCCCAACCCCCTTCAGCTGGTGCCACGGATACTAGAATAACTGCACGATGGATGTGTCACGTCAACTTGCAATTAAAGTTGTAAAAAATTCAGAGCGTAGGCTCTTTTTCAGTAGTTTGTCTGGGCAGTGTCGCTTAAATTTAATTAAATTTCATTTCTTTCCTTGCGGTTTGCAGCCTCAGGAGCATATGGGGTTAAAATTGAAAAGTAAACATTTAACTCGATGTCACGCAAGTGAACGCAAGACGTGCGAAATCCAGTCTAGGATCAGATCGATATTTCGTCTGGTTTTTCGTATATACTACTTCTGGTTTAAGTAGCCGTAGAATAGTAAAAAATTCTAAGAATAGTACTAGCCCCCCTTCCTGTCAGTTGTACATTCAGGTAGGCTTTAACTGTTTGGTGTACAGGGCTTACAAAACATTTAGTTTGTGGTGGTGCTGAATCCAATCAATAATTTTAAACTTTTGATCATGTTTGATGTCGGCACACGCGTTGCACATTAGCAGATGGTTATGAGTCGCGCTAGCCTTCTTGCGGTGTTCCTCGATCCTAGTGTACAGGTGTCGACCAGCTTTATTTTAAAGTGCACAGTGTACTTATTGAATTTTAATCAGTGTGTGCTACTTTTAATCAGTAGCCTACATGAAACCATTGAAACGCCACGTTGGAAGCATCTAAGCGCACAAGTGAACCAACCTATTTGCTTTATGCCCGCTCAAATATGTACATTGCGTCCCTGGCCGCTCCCGATGGTTTTTCTAACCCCAGTGGACCAATCTACATAGAGTACACTCCCTCGTTGGGCGGGTTGTGGGAGGGGGGTGGGGGCGGAGGGCAGACGAAATGGGGGGAGGGGGTTTCGCTCAGTTCTACAAGATTGCGCGTACACTTAGTTTTGCGTGATCCCTCCCTCTATCGGAGTGTAAGACCTTTACAGTCTCGTCTCTGTGTCAACATTTTTCGCGTACTTATTCGACCATTCATCAGTCTATTTTTTTAGGTTAAGACGCTATAAGTTAATTCTCTCTTGCTTAATCGCTGCTCTTATACCTTATCAACCCTGGAGATAGAGATCTTGCTTTCTCTTTTACTGCGTGAATGAAAGAGCGATTGCAATGCAAAGATTTTGAAATGGACAGTCATTAAGCCTGCATTTATTTAATAATTTTTTGCTCCTAACTGACGAAATTCGACTGCTAGGTGCTGGCCTACTGATTCTACTCTGGGTAAGTGAACTCTCGGTATTCATTTTAACTGACTTATTCGCTTTTCAATTTGCCCCCTGATTTTTCAAATTATTAAAATAGCCTCAAATTTATTAAATACTCAGTCTTTTCGCTACTGTAACTAAATGCAATGTGCTAAGACAAGACTAAGAGACCCTACGGAAGCTGTAAACAGTGTTAACGGACCTTATGGAAGCTGTGAACCGTGTTAAGGGCCCTTATAACAACTGTGAATCGTGTTAAGGGACCTTATAAAAACTGTGAACCGTATGAACCATGGAAACTGTGAACTGTGTTAAGGGTCCCAATGGAAGCTACGTAGATGCAGTCAATGGTCCGCTATCTCTATCTGATTTTCTCGTATACTGCAACGCATTATACACAAGTCAGGAAAAATACCGACATGAGAAGTTAAGCCAACAAGGTTGCGTTTGATGCATACTTAATAATCACTAATCGTATCGGAAACTCGAATCCCGAGAAGAGGAAGAGTCACTTCACTACGGCACTCAGTGCATGCTTGCTTTTTCTATGACTCTACATGTAGTCTCTCGGTCTAACCTGTAGCATTGCGCCTGGCTGAGGTCATGATTAGATAAACACCAGCCTGTAGGGCTCGCTTTCACGGATTGCGCCATCCGAATGCAATTCGAGAGATAAAAGTTGCGGCTTCCCCTACAGCAGTGTATAAATGACTAGATTCGCCCATTCACAAGCCCCCAGATTTTTTCAATCATTCATTTATTCACAGCCTCATGAGCTAAGACGAGTGAGTAAAACCGACAAAGATTTCTTCTTCGCAAAATCTGCTGAAAGCAATGCCGGTCAACTTCACCGGGTTCTGCAAAAACGTCTTCTTCGTAAGTTCCAAGATCTTTCAGTCTTATTAGCGCATAAAAAGTCAACGTAAAATGTGTTAATAAATTTGGATGGAACCCTAACGCGTTCACCCTGCAGGAGGAGGCGGTGAGCTGGAACAGCGCCAGGCCCGTGTTCAGCGACTGCTTCTGCAAGTCCGCACTCGCACTGCCTTCAGCTGCGCTGCTGCTCCTCTTCATTCCGTATCTCGTGTACCTCAGGTCCTTCCCGAGCTACTCGGTCAGATGGACTCGACTGTTCACTGCCAAAGTGGTGAGTCTCGTTCATACAGGCATGGAGCAAATCCACTAGTAATGACTCCTTATAATGTCGATCAATGACGGGTAAAGCAAAGGTGACACGAGAATTGCGCAACCATCCACAGCTGGTGTCAGCACTGCTGGTCGTCGCTCCATTCATGGACTTGCTGAAGGCTGCGTCGCAAGAGGCGAGCGGAGAAGAGCCGGACGCGATCAGCTACGTGTCGCCGAGTGTTCTGGTAGTGGCGTTGGTGAGTGCGGACTGACGAGAGCGTTGTGATAGATGTGAGAAATCTGTGACAGACAACTCAAAACTGTGACACACACACACACATTCCAGATTGTGTGTCTGGTTGTGCAATCGGTGGAGCAGAAGAGGCTGATTGGAGCATCAGCGATGATGTTCTTCTTCTACATGATGTCTCTGCTGGTGTCGGTTCCCGTGTTGTACACCAGGATCATCATGTCCTCGGATGCTGTAAGTGAAGCGGTATGCTGCTTTTTAAATGGTTATTTTACTCATAACTATGAGTACCCGAAAAGTTCTTCCCACAATTATAAGTGGCTCATCCAGCAATTTGAAATTCTTGCAGGGCTCAGTTCTAGACGTCTACGGTCTGACGACGTTCTCATCGTACCTGGCTCTGCTGCTGACTCAGCTGGTCCTCACCTGTATCTACGACTCCGGTTTGACGCCTGCAGACGAGGCGGACGACTCTCCGACTGCGACTGGGTCGGTGGGAGCGGCTGGAGCAGTGCCAGCGGCGGAGCGACAGCCGGTGTTCGCCGAGTGCCGCTCGTCGATTATTTCGCGACTGACGTTTTCCTGGCTTGACCGATCCGTGCTGAACGCGTACAGGAAGGAGATCGGAGAGGCGGACGTGAACCGGCTAGACCCGTCACTGCGAGTTCGGACTGTGCACGGAGAGTTTGTGCGCTACTTCCCTCCGCTGGTGGCGCTGTCACGAAGCGAGCGTGACGCGGCCGAGCAGCAAGAGAACCTGAGCTTTACTCATCATCGAGTCAATGCAGACACGGAGCAGCTGGTCGATTCGGGCGACTCGGAGGGCGACCAGCTGCACAGCAATGACAGTAGAGACGGCGCTGGAGGTCGCCACCGACGCAAGCTTCTTCCGGCACTTTGGAAAGCATTCGGAAGCCAGCTGATTCTGTCCTGGTCGATCATGATGATCCACGGGTTGTTGGCATTCGCCAATCCGTTTCTCCTGGAAAGTTTGATCAACTTTTCCACCAACGGAGAAGAGCTGTGGCATGGAATTTTGTACACTTTTCTCTTCTTTGTAGTAGCCGTATTGAGCAGCATTACTTTTCATGCCTCGTTTCAATTGAGTCTCACCTGCGGAATCAAGTTCCGTTCAGCATTGATTGCTTCAATTTACCGCAAGGTAATTATTTTATTTCTATTTCAAAGCGATGTCTGAGTGGTTGCGTTCAAAATACTTTGGTATCAAACCACCAAACTACTTCAGTCTTTGACGCTGACACAAGAATCGAGAGCGAGGTCAACAGTTGGCGAAATTGTCAATCTCATGACTGTTGACTCAAACAAAATCGCAGACTCCATACGTAAGTTTTGACTTCAGTGAATTTGCAGCAGTTTAATGCTTTGTGAGTACTCCTCATTATATTGTCAGCAAATAATTAATTTATTATTATCCAAATGCAGCCTTTTTCTGGGCGATGCTGGTGTCTCCAGTCCAAATCGTAATCGCTTTGGTGATGCTGTGGGCTCAGCTTGGCACGGCAGTTCTTGCGGGAATCGGAATTTTCGTTGTGATAATTCCAGTCAACGGCTACATCATGGCCAAGGCGCAGAAGCTGGAAGAGAAGGAAATGAAGACAAAGGATGAGCGGCTTAAGCTGCTTAACGAAGTGCTCAATGCGATGAAGGTGATCAAGCTGTACGCATGGGAACCATCGTTTCAGCAGAAAATCAGCCACGTACGACGCACAGAAGTGGGATTTTTGGGTCAGATGTCCTACCTGTTTTCAGTTGTGATCATCATGTGGACAGTGGCTCCATTCCTCGTGATGGTGCTCACTTTCATCACGTACATCTACTCTGGTGATGATCATATTCTCACTGCAAGCAAGGCGTTTGTATCTTTGACGCTTTTCAACATTCTGCGTTTTCCTATCACAGTGTTACCTTGGACAATTACGGAATCCGTTAATGTAGGTCATTTTTCGCAGCGCTTTTCAAATTTTTAGTGTCTAAAAATCTTTTAAACATAGCTTCCATGACTTTTCAAACAGGCCTACGTGTCCATTAAGCGCATCCAGAATTTTCTGTTTGAAGACGATATTGATGAGTCGAGTGTTCTGAAGCTTCCAAGCTCTCCAGGTGAGTGGTATCTTGCAGGCATGCACGCTTTATACCTTTGTGGTGCTTCACGTCCTTGAAAAAATGTTTCAGATGGCAACTCGGTAGAAATCGAAGGCGCCTCTTTTGGATGGAAACGAACTGATTCCGAACCGCTGCTTAAAGAGTAAGGAGAAGAGTTTAGTTCTGTGGGTGCTGACATAAGTAATTTTTAAGTACATAAAATAACACTAATAGAATGCTTCACTACAAACTTCATGATCTCCAGCGTGAACATTCAAGTACTTAAAGGTAAACTCATCGCAATTGTTGGCAAAGTCGGTTGCGGAAAGTCGTCTCTGCTGCAATCAGTTTTGGGCGAAACTGTGAAATTTTGTGGCAGTATTACTACTCGAGTGAGTAGCAAATTACATTTTTTTTACTTCGTTTGTGGTTTTCAGTTGATAACCCAGACGCTGTGAGTAAATTCAAGACTTGACTGAATTTTTCGTCAATGTATTCCTTGCAGGGCTCAGTGGCGTACGTGCCGCAGGAGGCGTGGATTCAGAACCTGACCGTAAGGGACAACATTCTGTTCGGTCGCGACTTCGACCAAGCTCGCTACGATGAAGCATTGCGCGCGTGTCAGCTCGAAAAGGACCTGCAGCTGCTGACTGCGGGCGATGCGACTGAGATCGGAGAGCGCGGGATCAACCTGTCTGGAGGACAGAAGCAGCGAGTGAGCCTGGCGAGGGCCGTTTATCAAGACAGCGACATCTACCTACTGGACGATCCTCTGGCAGCCGTGGACTCGCATGTCGGCAAGAAGCTCTTCCACGAGGTCAGCATAATGATTCAGAGCCTCTATTGTCTGCAATCAAAGATGGATACAATAGCTCGTAGTTGCTTACTGTATTGTTAATTGTTGGTAAAACCTAAGGATAAACTGGTACATTTTAGGTGATTGGAAAGTCTGGTCTTCTTCGTGACAAGACTCGAATTCTCGTCACTCACGGCATTCACTGGTTGCCTCACGTAGACGAGATTGTCGTCATTGACAACGGTCGCATCAGCGAGCAGGGCAGCTACGAGCATCTGCTGGATCACGATGGACCGTTCGCGAGTTTCCTGAAGGAGTTCTTCCTACATGACGGAGAGCGGAAGCGAGCCAGCAGATCTCGCGACGTCAGCGTCTCGATCGCAGAGATCGCCGCGGCAGCCCCAGAGGAAGAAGAAGAAGACGAAGAGTTGGCGGCGGAGAAAGCGAGGATCTTGCAGAGACTCGCGAGCTGCACAAGCTCTGCTCACGAAGTATGTGCAGAGAGTCCGGCTGTGGTTGCAACGTCTCCAAGTCAGTCTCCACCACCTCATCACGTCCGTCAGATGTCCAGCTCAGTAAACAGCCACTGCTCCGACACTGCCGACAGACTTGACTCGAAGAGGCCTTCGATTGTGCGCCAAACGTCTAAGTAATTTACCCGGAGGGTTTTCTGCTCAAACATACTGGTACAAAAAACCAGAGCTCGCTCGTTGTCAACGCATGCATGCTTTCAAATTTCTGTTGCAGGATCAGCCAACTAACATCTGAGAAGCTACCATCGCGTGATGAAGATGTGGACGGTACCAGGAAGGCTGCTGAGCAATCCGGAAGGTTGATTGACGAGGAGACAATGGAGTCCGGAAGCGTGTCTCTTAAGTCGTATGTATTTTACATCGCAGCTCGTGGATATCATCTGGTTCTAATGACCATAATGGCGCATCTCGCTTACACCGTTGTCAACGTTGCCAGCAGCGTGTGGCTGTCCACTTGGACTTCAGACCCGCTGTTTTCGAATGCTAGCGTCACTGGAAACCTGAACAACTCTGCATACCTTCGAGACATAAATGACTACTACCTCAGCATTTACGGTATCTTCGGAGTAGGAATTGTTGTCCTTGTTGGTATATATGCTGTAATGGGGGTCTACTCCGCACTGAGAGCATCTCGTTCAATCCACAAGTCTTTGCTGACTCGTCTGTTTCGAGTTCCGATGAGTTTCTTCGATACCACACCGACTGGTCGAATCGTTAACAGGTTCAGCAAGGACATGGAAGTTGTTGATCGAGAGCTGCCGATGATAATAAACGATTTTTTAGAGTGCTTCATGGCCACGGTGTCTTGCATAGTTGTCATTTCGTACACGACGCCAATATTTCTTGCCGCAGTAGTTCCCCTCGGCATTATCTACGCAGGTATTCAGGTTTTCTACCTGCCCATCTCTCGGCAAAGCCGTCGTTTGGACTCGAGATCGCGATCTCCGATACTCACAAACTTCAGCGAGTCCATCGCTGGCGCGGCGGTCATTCGAGCGTTCCGTCAGCAGCAACGGTTTGTCGGAATATCAGACTATCGAGTTGATAACAATTCAAGGTTAGAAGCATTTGTGTTTATTTGATTTTTTTAAACTGTAAAGTTTATTGTTTGTTATTGTTTCAAGCGCTTACACCAATAGTTTATAATCTAAATGTAAAAAATCTTTTTGCAGGTTTTATTTCCTAAAGCTGGCTTCAAACAGGTGGCTCGGCTTCAGACTAGAACTTATTGGAACAGCTGCAGTGGTGATTGCCGCTTTGCTAGCGGTCCTTGGTCGCGACTCGCTCACTCCCGGTCTCGTTGGACTCTCGGTGTCGTATGCTCTACAAATATCTGACGCCCTTAACTGGATGGTTCGTCAACTTACAGAGCTAGAAACAAACTCAGTGGCTGTGGAACGGTTGGACGAGTACTCAAACCTGGAGACGGAGGCGCCGTGGACAACGGACTCGCTGCCTCCCTCTGGCTGGCCTTCGAGAGGTCGAGTCGAGTTCTGTAACTACGCCACTCGCTATCGACCGGGACTCGATCTGGTGCTTCAGGGCATCAGCGTGAGCTTTGAGCCGGGTCACAAGGTGGGCATCGTGGGTCGAACTGGAGCAGGGAAGAGCAGCCTCACGCTGGGCCTGTTCCGTCTGATCGAGTCGACCTTTGGCCACATCGAAGTGGACGGAGTCCGAATCGACCGGCTGGGCCTGCACTCGTTGCGCTCAGCTCTGACCATCCTGCCGCAGGAGCCGACTGTGTTCAGCGGGAGTCTCAGATCGAACCTGGACCCGTTCGATGAGCGCACAGACGAGGAGCTGTGGGCTGCTCTGGATGCGGCGCACCTGTCCAGCTGGGCTCGCGGTCTGTCAGCGGGACTGGCGCACGAGTGCGGAGAGGGCGGCACCAACCTGTCGGTAGGACAGCGCCAGCTCGTCTGTCTGGCCAGAGCGCTCATGCGGCGCAGTCGACTCCTCGTGCTGGACGAAGCCACGGCCGCTGTCGACCTGGAGACCGACTCGCTGATCATGGCCACCGTGAGACAGCAGTTCGCCGACAGCACCGTGATTATCATCGCCCATCGCCTGGCCACCATCATGGACTCGGATCGGGTGATGGTGCTGGACAGCGGTCGGGTTCGAGAGTTCGCGCCTCCTCGGGACCTGCTGGCTAAGCAGGACTCGTACTTCCACTTCCTGGCGAAGGAGGCCGGACTGCTTCCGGGAACATCTGCTAAGTAACTGATCGACCCAGTGCTTTTGTGAGAATGAAACTGGATGGTACTTCTGCAATTTGCTTTGTTTAGGCGTAGAATACCCTAAAAGTTATGTTACAATGGCCGGACTGCTTTCTGGGAACGTTTGCTAAGTAACTGGTCGACCAGCGCTTTTTCGAGGGTGAAACTGGACGTTATTAGTTTAATTTTTCGTTTAGACGTAGAATGCGGTAGCCTGGCCTTTGTTGGTTGGCTCTTTTTTAGTGAATTCCCAATGCGCTTTTACAGTGTATGTGCTAATTTATATAAATTGAGCGTACAGCCTTCACACTGGAGAGTTTTTTCTAGCACAATAATTGATTGAATAGGATTCAGGTATCCGAATATCTAGGAATGCATAGTGAAAGTATTCTTACTTTTTTGCAGACGAATTTAGATTTGAAGCTATCAAAATGCTTAGCAAACTTTTGATTCATCTATGGAAATTTATGCATTTTGTTTTGTTTGAATCACACGAGCATAAAAAGCGTTTTAAAACTGAACGAAACATCCAGCTTGATTGAAATTTGATTTCAAATACCATATCAATCAGTCAAACCATAGTTGGTTTTTTCGCCTCGTTTTTCATTTCAAATACGGGTGCTCTAGGAAAACTCTTACTTGGGATGCTGTGTGCATTCGAGAGGAGAATGTCGACTTTGAGTTCATTGTATTACTCGTAGAAAGTGCATTCGAATACGTTTGCTGAACTTTTTAGATTGGATTGGACTCAAGCTTCCTTCTCGCTCTAACAAAAGTAAATTTCACTTACTTGTTTACTTACAAGTAAGTTTTACGATCACATACCTACCTAGATAGATACCTACCGACAGACCATTTTTAGTATATGGACTAGTGTTATTGTCGATTTCTTTCTAGTTGGAATTAAGGCGGGATACGAGCGTGTTTTTAGTCCGCTTGTACCATATAGGGTTTAACACATTTCTAAGGAGGCTTTCCCCGAGAAATGTAAATGATCACGCAGCATTTCGAGCATGTAATCACACGTCATTCAGTGAATGGGTGGGTTAAGTCAGCATCAAACTTGCAGAGATGGATAGATCTAATGTCTGTATAGTCTCCTTTTTGGAGGCCATGCAGTTGAAATCAAGAATTTGCTTTATTTGTTATATTTGAAAGCGCCTTAGAAGCTACGGACTTCTTGAACATTAGGTACGTAAAATACTTCCGATTTGCAGATTTTTCTGAAACTTTTGCCAAACACTTAGGGGGTCTCCAAAATGGTGATAAAGCAAAAAAACTTCAAAAAATTCCCCATTGCCCATTCCCCATGCCCCAGTTGCTGGTCATTGAGCCCCCGTGGACCCCCCTGGACCGCCCTGCCCTTGTCTCAGAATTGATCTACCCCCATGCCTCTATGGAAGTTTAGGTAGGTAAAATCAATCCCCATGAAGAATCTCCCCACCCAAAACCCCCAATTCCCCATGCCCCGGTGGTTGGCACAAAGGAAACTCAAATTAGAAATCAGCACCATCAAAAACCCATATAAAGACAAATTTATGATCCTATCGAAACTGCAATTATTTTATCTATCTAAAGTTCAAGACGTTCGAAGCTAGTACTAGCTATTCCATTTGCATCCTAATAGGTTTCGGTTCTTCATTGTGGAGCATAGAAGGTTTAGAGTCTCGTGGTACGCACACAGAGCGCTATGCATGGAAATTGAAGCTTATTTTGGAACTTCTCGCCAAGGAACTTGTCGGCTTGCGAGCGACTTTGGAAGTATTGTAACTTCCCAGCTTCAAATATTTTGATTAGCAAGTTATTCGCATTTTTATTAGAGTTTCTTTGAGCGTACAAAATGGTTGTCCGAGAGGCAACACTGCATCCTAAATAAACAACATAATTATAGTGTATTCTTGTGCGTGCAAAGCGTAGCGCGGCTAAAATATAGGGGTTTAAACAATCGGGTACGCGTACAGGTGAATACGTAACCGCATACAGTTTATGTCTATACTCGTAGTAGCTGCATCTAAGCCGAATTCATCGGGAGGCGAAACAAAGAGATTATAGCGCAGGCATCGGTGCCAATATCACGTGTCAGAGCATGCCGTCAGTCGGCTGCTGTTAGTTAGCCGCAGGTTCCACTGCTGCAGCCGCCATATCCGCTGTACGTCGGAGCGCAGGCAGGCGGAGGGCAGCAGCTCGTTCCGCTAGGCGGGCAACCCGCAGGCCTGGAGTAGCTGATGCGGCAGCAGTCGGAGGTCGGACAAAGGTCCGGTAGTCGTCGGAAGGTGCAAACGAAATCGAAGCACGGCGGCGGCGGGCAGGGAGGCACGCAGAGGGGTGGCGGTGGTGGGCACAGCTGGATCTGTGGCATGACGCTAGGATCGCAGGGCGGCTTCGGTATCCAGCACGGGGCGCAAGGTGCACAGGGTCCGCAAGGTGCGCAGGGTCCGCAAGGGGCGCAGGGCCCGCTCGGTCCGCACGGGCCGCAAGGAGGGCAACAGTTCTCTCGGACTGAGTAGGGCGGACAGAAGCCTGGCGCCGGACACATGGCCGGGTAGGGCGGCTGTGGTAGGCTGCACATTCTTTTCTGCCTGAGACTACAACACTTGGTTGATGACGATGATCCGCCCGCGACGGCCACGCTCGCTTAGTTGTTTAACAAATGGTTCAGAGCCGCTCTTGCTCGCGCAATTCGAACCGCTGCGCTTTGCCGTGACAGTTCAAGCTGCGGTTGCAGTTGAGCCATAGACTAAAGCATTTTAATGATTTGCGTTTGGCACTCTTGAGGCTTCGAGCAACTAATATATCGACTTGGATTCTATGGACCATTTAGATTTGAAATTGAATTTTCATTATAGTCATCGTTAAGGCATGAGTTATTAATTAAGAATGAGTTCAGGGTGTTGTATAGCGTTTAAAAAATATTCAAATATCTAAACTACAATTACATGAGCAGATCTTGCTACAACTTCCAACTTCGAATTAAGGAAAGGCAGATATTGTAATTAAAAATAAATGCATTATCTCGAAACAGCATAGAACAATACTGCTTACATAGCTACAGTGAAAATCAAAGGTAAACTTGATTGTTGCACAATTGGGGACTTACACAGGTACACGAGCAATCAAAAGTACAGTGTTGCAATATTGAAATGAATCCGCACCAATTGTAGTTTTTGGTAAGCTACGGGCCAATCAGGCCTGAACACTGGCGCCTGACGACTCGGTTGCCAGCAGGTCGTACTCCCGTCTGCGGTAGACTTCGCGGAAGCGCAACACTAAAGGCACAGCTAGCAGACAGGACCCCGTAGATGCGTAGTTCATCCAGCGGGTGCCCATCTGTGGAAAGAACAGAGCGGTAAGGAACAGGGCGGAGAACACGTTGCTGCAGGCGGTCACCACCATGGTGGTTGTCTCCTCGCCAACCGGGAAGGCGCTCTCGCAGGCCATCTCGAAAAACAGAGGCGTAGTGGCAGTCTGCGCTGCTATGCCCAGCACGTTGCCCAAGTATAGGCCCAGTGTAGTTCTGAGGCCGGGCAGCTCGCAGATCAGAGTGAACCAGACGAACGATACGGTGGACATGATCAGCAAGCCGGTGCTCAGCGCTGCCATGCGAGGCCGGCGGAAGCAGTCAACAAGACGGCCGGCCAGCAGAATGAGGCCCATGCTAGCGGCAGAAGAGGCGAAGCCAATCCAGTCGGATTTCTCCTGACGAACTTTGTAGGTCAGCATGTTCAAGTCGAACACAGCGCTATAGGAGTTGGTGACTCCGTTCGGCATGCCGAATGCCAGTACGGCTAGCCAGGTGTTCAGACCCAGATGCAGCAGGCCCTTGTCTGGCGATCGCTCCAGCTGTGAGGAGACGCTTGGCGGCAGCTTTGGTCGGCTGGGAAAGTACAGCAGAATGAGCAGCAGAATCAGGCAGGAGACGCCGAGATCTGCGTAGTTGTACAGCGCCACCTGGTTCCGGATGATTCTACAGATGATTCAGCAGGATGAGTTCGTATTTATATTTCTGTACGCTCGAGGGGTTTTCCTCAATTACTGAACCATTGCAATGCGTCACCACCGGGGAGTGGGGGACAGGGGGGGGCATGCCCCCCAGTAAAAGCTAATGCCAATGTGACTCATTGTGGTAATCAATAATATTTTTTCAGGGCGCCAAAATATAGCGCCTGCGGCGCTAAAAGGAATGCCTGCGGTGCCAACATGAGTGCCTGCGGCGCCAAAATGAGTGCCTGTGGCGCTAAAAGAAATGCCTGCGGCGCTAAAATGAGTGCCAGTGGCGCTAAAAGGAATGTCTGTGGTGCCAAAATGAGTGCCTGCGGCGCCAAAATGAGTGCCTGCGACGCCAAAATGAGTGCCTGCGGCGCCAAAATGAGTGCCTGCGACGCCAAAAGGAGTGCCTGTGGCGCTAAAAGAAATGCCTACGGCGCCAAAATGAGTGCCCGCGGCGCCAAAAGGAGCACTGACAACACGATTCTCAAAATAATGGAAATGTAGGAATTTAGTCATGTACATTTTGAATTCTCGGCTTTGTCTCCCCACCATAAAATCCCCGACCCTTGAGGCTTAGTTCTAAGACTTATCGTAAAGGGATATTATATTCGGCAACAAGATCCTGGGGGCACAAGGGTCGGGGATCTGGATGGGATTTCTAAACGTCTTCAGTCGACTGGTCCAACGAGTAATCGATTGCATCCGAATTTCATTTTTCACCTGTCCAAGCACAGGGAGTGAATATCTGATGCTTCTGAGAAACCTGCTGCTGATAAAGGCAGTCACCATGGCGCTCTGTGTTCATGGCTTTCTATCTAAGCGTCGGGAGATAAGAAATGACTATACTGCCTCTCCGATCCCAAAATGGATCTACCCCGATGTTTTTAGGTCAATGTTCCTCCATGATATGCCATCTTCATTCGCAAAGCTTACCTCAACGATTCGTTGTACTTTGTGTTGGACGAGACTGCGGAGGTGTTTACTTCTCCAACGTCCTGCACGGCAAAGTTGCCTGGAACAAATTTCCGGTGTGCTAACTAGCGATAACTGTTTAGATAAAGTAAACAGTGTGAAAGTTTAACGAAAATGCATAAGAGAAGCTCCTGTTCGTTTTCTAGCAGCTCCGAATTCTGCTGCGATCAGTGAAAAACTAATTTAAGCTTTCTGCATCTACAGCGTTATGTGCTACTACTACTACTACTACTGCTGCTGCTACTGCTACAATACTACTACTGCTACTACTACTACTACTACTACTACTACTACTACTACTACTACTACTACTACTACTACTACTACTACTACTACTACTACTACTACTACTACTACTACTACTACTACTACTACTACTACTACTACTACTACTACTACTACTACTACTACTACTACTACTACTACTACTACTATTACTACTACTACTACTACTACTACTACTACTACTACTACTACTACTACTACTACTACTACTACTACTACTACTACTACTACTACTACTACTACTACTACTACTACTACTACTACTACTACTACTACTACTACTACTACTACTACTACTACTACTACTACTACTACTACTACTACTACTACTACTACTACTACTACTACTACTACTACTACTACTACTACTACTACTACTACTACTACTACTACTACTACTACTACTACTACTACTACTACTACTACTACTACTACTACTACTACTACTGCATACGGCTGTTAAATCCAAGGACTGGGGGGTCGCCACAGACACCCTCAATTACCCCAGCTAATGCATGGCACTCATTTTACAGCTGGGTGAACCGAAGCGATGCAGAGTTAAGTGTCTTGCTCAAGGACACAAACTGTTCCGAGTGAGTCGAGAATCGAACCCCCGACTTTCAAGTCGTGAGTCCGACGCTCTAGCCACTATAGGCTACAACCCCCTTATGGTTATGTACTGGAATACATCTTGAAAGATTCTTGCATTGCGCATTGTAGCTATCGGCCTACCGATGAGAAAGGACAGAGTCGGGCCCAGCGACTGGCTCATAGTTGCTATGGCAACAGCGGTGACCCGTTCGTTCATAGGAAACCACTCAGCAGCCAGCTTGGTGCCGGCTGCCGTGACCACCGGCCCGGCGAACCCGTTGAGAATGCCGCAGGCGTGGCACATCGCGGCGAAAATCGAGTCAGAATGGACCGGCATCGCCTTCAGGACGCAGCCGAGAGCAACAAAGGCGGCCGATACGACGCAGGCGGAGCGCAGACTGCGCCTGCGCATGAAAAGCGTCCACGGGTAGAAGCAGGCCACGTAGGTGATGGGGCCCCAGAACGACAGGAGGCTGATGGTGGCGTTGCTCCAATTGTAAGCCGCCTGCACGCTGTCGGAAATGGGTCCCCAGTGGCTCCACACTGCCCCCTGTTGCGTAACCAGCAGGCAGTACACTAGCAGCACGTACCAACGGTACCAAAACACCCTTGTGGCCGCTTCGGCTGCAGCAACATGAGCAAATCCCAGCAGAGGTTCCGTCTCCTGGTAGAAATGCCAGAAATCATTCAGAAAGGTCACAGTACTAAGAAAAAGCAACGGACTCAATAAACAAAAAGTCAATTGATAATCTAAATATGCTAATAAATGATTGCACCTGCCCTAAATTATTGGCAGATGTGCAACCGACAGCTCAGCCCCAGCTATTGCGCGGCGCATCTGAAGGCTGCGTACGACTGTTCAATCCATGGACTGGGGGGTCGCCACACACCCTCAATTACCCCAGCTAATGCTGGCACCCATTTTACAGCTGGGTGAACTGAAGCAATGCAGAGTTAAGTGTCTTGCTCAAGGACACAAATTGTTCCAGTGGGATCGAGAATCGAACCCCCGACCTTCAAGTCGTGAGTCCGATGCTCTAGCCACTAGGCTACAACCTATAAGTCAATTGGTAACTAAGTGCCGTGCGCCGGAGATGTTAGTTCGATACATGGTTTGGTTTTAGCATTAATAATTAAGTATGTAAAGACTCACCATTAATATCAGGTCGCTTCCGCTTGCTTTGGCTTGTTTTCTGGAGAAACTCAAACTTTTCAATATTTATAGATTGATGGAATTTTGCTTACATTTCCCTTTACTGACAGAGCTGTCTGTTTCTCGCCCTCCCTGCACAACCCGTTCACGCGTTTTTCAAGCAACGGCTGTACGCTGTCGGATCTGGATTCAACTGGCGGGCTCTGTGCACAGCCTTGCACTGCACAATGTACATTCCTGCTGGGGCAGGGGCGTACATTTCAAAAGTGTACTGTAGTTTCAAGAAAAGGTTTCGCTTGGTTTAATAATGTTCAACCAGCAAATACTAGTCGAAGTTACCTGTCAATCAAGGTACTAGCAAATTCTTAATTTGGAAATGCGGTGAAATGTTTCCAGATTTTTTGTCCTTGATTCTTTAATCAAAATTATTTTGCTAATTAACTGAACTGTCCCGAGCCCTGCTTGCCAGGCATCGTCACCTCCAGGGAGATTCTGCCTCTCCGGTGTTGAGAATGCGGAGAACTTCATCTGTGAATGCCGCGCCTTTACTCAGGACAGGACCTATCGGACGTTTTCGGGCCCGTGAATCTCCGCCAGCTCGTCCGCTACCTGAGGGCTACCGGGCGAGCGACCATCCACTTTCTGGAGTCTTCAGAGGGGGACCGCGCTGCGGACACCGGCACCACCGGATCTCCCTGCACGACACCACAGCACCAGCTGCCCGTGGCCGCCAGGGGTTAGCGGAATGGACGACAACGCCTCCCAGCTAAGTAAATTTAAGTCCTTAACTTTACTAAAACTGTCGTAAGTGTTGTGACGTCTTAATTGGAATGTTTGCTTAAACTTGCTGCGAGTGTATGTATATTTAGTCGAATGTTACGAAGAAGCATTATTATTTTCTCGATAAAATTTCAACCTAATTTTACGGTGCTAAGTTTACCAAATACGAATTGTTATTCTGGCATTGGTTCTGCGAATGCTGCAACTTGATGTGTCTAGGCAGAAAGTACGAACTACATTACGATATTATAATAGCTTCTAAACTTTTTAATTATCAGTTGCATTGCGTGCAGTATGTAAAAATAATAAATTAAAACTGTTGCAAAACTTCAGTGTACTCAAGATTAAAGCTTCTTGGGTGTAGCTTTGAGTGAGGATCGCATGTTGGGATACCAATGTTGCTTTTCAGGGAGAAACTCCCACGTAATTAGTGATCAAAGGCTATTTTTCATCTCAGGTTGTTAATGTAATGTTAAATCCCATTAGATCCCAATCCTGATATCCAAATCCTGATATCCCAATCCTGATACCCCAATCCTGATACCACAATCCTGATATCCCAATCCTAAGATCCCAATCCTGATACCCCAATCCTGATACCCCAATGCTGATACCCCAATGCTGATACCCCAATGCTGATACCCCAATGCTGATACCCCAATCCTAATATCCCAATCCTGATACCCCAATGCTGATACCCCAATGCTGATACCCCAATGCTGATACCCCAATGCTGATACCCCAATCCTAATATCCCAATGCTGATACCCCAATGCTGATACCCCAATGCTGATACCCCAATCCTAAAATCCCAATCCGGATATCCCAATCCTGATCTCCCAATCCTGATACCCCAATGCTGATA
>NIVC01002263.1:0-135000 GCA_002269645.1 Macrostomum lignano | reverse complement strand
ATTCTCTTAACTATCTACGAGCTACATCACATACGCTCATACTCAATTCCTTTGGGATTCGATGTCGTCAAAAGAAAGCTTCATTACCACTCCAGCGTCCCGTGCTGGAGTCCAGCGTGAACTCACCAGAGCGACTCGGTTGAAGTAGAACTGCAGCCAAAGCTGCTGAGATGCAGCGGTTGCAGGCAGCACACAGGTTACAGCAGCTCCCGCGATGATAGTCAGTACTAAGCTCATAACTGTGCCTGTCTTCAGGACTAGGTTGGGAAAATCCCAGTGCCGCGTTCTATGTAGTAATTACTGGGAGTTCAACGACGGCGCCGAGATTTTAAGAGGCCATCAAAGTCGACGTATGGAGTTTTTTAACTCATTTCTTCGACCCCCACCTCTGCAATGCAACCAATGACTAGTTTTTCTCCACCTGGCTGCTGCCCCTGGCACTAGCGATCCCTAGCCAGTGGCTCACGAGACCTAATTCCAGGCAGAGACTCGCCTTGCCCTATTGTGTACTTACTCAAAGCCATTCTGCACAGCTCACTCATCAGTTCCCAAAGGGGAGAAATTAATTTCTGTGCTCTGGCCTCCCCACCCTAGCTGAGCACACACAGCTGCCTGCCGCAGAATAGGTGGCCCTCTCGGAAATTGCACTTCCTCCCGCGTTCAGGGTTGCCCATAGCAACCAAAGCAAAGACTGGCGCTTATAACTGCAGCAGACTGGAGTCCGTTTTGTAAACACAGTCAAAGTATTTCCACCTAGAGAGCCATTTTATTCTCGTCCTATCGACCTTACACTGGGTAAAAATATTTGGCTATTCAAGTGCAAAATCCATATACTAAAAATGGTCTGTCGATATCTATCTAGGTATGTGATCGATTAGAGAAATATCTTACTAAAAGTAACGCTGTAAGCGCATCTTCTAGTGTAGAATGTGAAGCAACTTCAACGGCGGGTGGCAGCCCTTTGAATAGCCTAGTGGGAGTGGAGTAGCAGCCCACCGAAGAACCTAGTGGGAGTGGATTAGCAGCCTAATGTTGTATGACTCCGAATTTAAGATCCCTGTCCTACTTGGCAACACCAGACGATACTATAATGCACTATTCAAGCCAATCAAACTTTATCTTAGTTTTCATTTTACTCTGAACTTAGCGAAGCCAAGAAATCGATAAAAAGAGATCGAAATCAGACTTTCAAGTTAATTTTTATGCGTCAAGCCACTCGAGAGTGACATTATATAAATTAAAACTGGGCACGCCTCAGGCTTCCCTCAGGAGATGGTCGAGGGCCCTCATGGCTCAGTGACTCCTCCCAGTACTTCATCTGTTGGCGAGCTCATTAAGGCTTTGTGGGCATAAAAGCGTTTGTATTCATATAAAAAACTTAGGCAATTATTTTGTGAGACGTGAATTTTTTATTAATTAGTCGCTTGCGCTTTGCGATAAAATGGTTGCTTTATCGCGAAAGAAAATTTTACCGATGACTTTGCTGGCAGCGTTGGAGTATAGCACATTAAAAAGTATGCAACTTTTGACGGCATTTCTTTAGAATTTAGCACGCTCTGCTCAACCAACGAGTTCTGTAAATAAAATAGACTCAATTTGCTCATCAGAGTACCTTCGCTAGATCCAACCACCACATCACCTCAAGCGAGCTCATCAGAGTACCTTCGCTAGATTAAACCACCACATCACCTCAAGCGAGCTCATCAGAGTACCTTCGCTAGATCCAACCACCACATCACCTCAAGCGAGCTCATCAGAGTACCTTCGCTAGATTAAACCACCACATCACCTCAAGCGAGCTCATCAGAGTACCTTCGCTAGATCAAACCACCACATCACCTCAAGCGAGCTCATCAGAGTACCTTCACTAGATCAAACCACCACATCACCTCAAGCGAGCTCATCAGAGTACCTTCGCTAGATCAAACCACCACATCACCTCAAGCGAGCTCATCAGAGTACCTTCGCTAGATCAAACCACCACATCACCTCAAGCGAGCTCATCAGAGTACCTTCGCTATTAGATTCGAACCCGACTTTCTCAGCCCCCTAACTTTTCCAGCTTGCCAGTAAAATATTTATGAAGTCCCTACAGCCCCGGGTCGAAGAGACTTCTTGAATTACTGTCTGGGTCAAGGAGAATGACAGCTGAAGAAGTGCCACTCCTGAGGCAGATTTATGCATCGATTTTCGACGGGACTCCTCTTTAGATTAGAAATTTTCAGTCGCTTAGCGCCGCTCAATCGATGCACAGATTGCCTGTATCAGAAAATGGCTGTCCAAGGTTTTCTTTACTTTAAAGTACACCAAAGTAGTAACGCAGTGCATGGCAGAATCCCTGCAGAAAATTCGCCCTCTGACGTTTCGATGTAAACACGGAGTAAAAGCACAACTCGACGTAAACTAGGAACAACAAAATTTCTGCTTTGAGACGGAAGAGAAGCGATATAGAATGAGGAAGAAGCGAGGGGAAGTGGCCGCTAACTGCATTATATCTGCCTAGTCGGCAATCCCTTAATCTTAGGGCGATGGGCGCCCTCGCAAGAGTTCGTAATAAACTCTAAGATCTTCAGAGGGAGACCAAAGTCTAAATTAGCCTGGTTTCCACTCTCAAACAGCCTAGTGTGACACTAGCTCCCATTCCACTTTGTCCAGAGCCTGAGGCTAATTCTGCATCGTCTGAAGCTCTGCAGCTGCGCCTTAAAGTTCCATAAAAAACGCAATGAGTTCAAAATAAAGCGAGAAATGGAGAACGAAAAAGAGCTGCAAGGTGAGAGAGATAGGGGAGAGGAGCTCCGGCTCTATAGGGAGCATCTGCAGCGGAAGTGGAAGGGAGCAAACACGGGAGGACATGCGCGAAATTCTTGTCGCTCAAAGCCCCTGAAATCGCCTCACGGGTTTGACAGTGCATCTCGTAAATCAACAAAAGTTTTCTTCACGATAATAGCAGAAAAAAAGCTCGGACAATAAGGCCTGACAATAAAAAAATAGGGGAAGATCGAAAACTCGATAAAATATTCGGACGCACAGCGGCAGGTGACGAATGGAAGGAGACGGAAAGAAGAAGTTACAATGATGTGCCTGCCTCCGAGTACAAGCCAGGACTGTCGGTCTTGCTAATCGGGACCAGCCCCAGCAACAATAATTGAGTTTTGCCGTTGCTTACAATTTGCTTACGACGCTCGTAGTCACGTGTTTTTGAGTATTATTTTCTGTGATAAAACTGGGATAGATAAGTGCTGCAGGCTATCGGCCACTCCAGCCTAAAAGTGCATTTTTGGTTACTAAGGCGCTCGGGCAGTGAGTCCTATTGCTCGTACGCCTCTTTGTCCGTTTCAGGTGAGGTGGGTCATTATTTTGAGCTTATCGCTCGAAGTGCACACGTTTTTGAAGAGGCTCGGAGCTAATAAGATTTTGCCCGGCTGTGCTGCACTGCAGCTTGCTACTTCGGGGCGATAGATGAAGGATGAAAACTGGGCCTACCTGTTTTGTTAAGCTTCTGATTGCCTTCCCAGTCCTTCTGTTAGGGCCGAATTGTCTCTCAGACTAAATCGCTTTACTGATGGGAAGAATGTTTTGCACTTTTAACAGGTCCTCTAAATTTCTTCGGCTTACATTCAGCACCAGTGAAAGTGTATTGACATCATCAGGAAAAAGCATTTTTGCTTGTCTGTCTAATGCTTTTGACAGAGTCTGAAGAGTGAGCGATGGCGGCTAAAGTTGACTGACATGTTTACGCCGCATCTGGCGTCAGTCATTTCGCTGCTGCTCTGTCCTGCCTTCGTCTGCCGAGCGACTGCCGCTGATACGCAGATGTACAGATGTGCAGATTAGAAGTCTGCTTGCCTGCTGTCAGAGCTTCGATAAGCTTCAAAGTGCAAGAAAACTTCGTGGAACCGAGAAGTCGTACATTTAAATAAGTTACGCTCGTAGCTTACATGAACGTATGAGTTTGGTTTCCTGCATTGGAAAGCATCATAAATTTAATTCTAGTTCGATAGGCGCTCCATAATATGTTAAAGTTTTGCTTTTATGTCGAACCCTAGGCGAACAAGGCATCTGGTAGTTTTCTTGCACAAGCATCGCACAAGGTTTCTTCATTGGTTTATTGTAGATGGTTCTACGAGCGACATATATTGATCATTCAGGAGTATAGTCAGGAGTATCGGGAGCACGAGAAATGCCCGCAGACGAATTGCCCGCCGAGAATTGCCCGCAGTGCATTTTGCCCGCAGTGCAATTTGCCCGTGGAGATTTGCCCGCCGAGCTTTTCCCGCCGAGATTTTCCCGCAGTGCAATTTTCCCGCGAGTGGATTGCCCGCGGAGTTTCTTCCCGCCGAGGTTTGCCAATTCACTCGCGGGCAAATCTCGGCGGGCAATTCGTCTGCGGGCATTTCTCATGGACCCGTACGTACCCAGAATCTCATTAGTAGTAAGTGCGCTCTATAGACTTACTGCACTGGCTTCTATACGAGAGGACGCACAGTTTGCCGCAGTCCCCTCCTGGGCCCAGTCTGGGTGCAATTAATTGATAAATTTTATTTTTTCTTCCACAGCGCCTCAATATGATAAATATTAAATTTGTCTCGCCCTCTCTAGGGTCTGGACAGCCTGCTCAGCCTACCGGTGACCTGAGCTGAGCAGGCTAACACAAAACAAACTCACTGCTGAACTGATCCCACCCTTTCTCAATCATAAAATCCCAATCTAAAACTGTTTCAATACCCCCTCTTAAGCGAGTGAAGTGGCGTAGCAAGCAAGATTTATCAGCTGGACAGGCTTGAGCCAGGAATTCAGAAAGGTTTTGCACCGTACAGTCGAAGTTCTCATAAATCTGCCCCCGCGAGCAGCACGACCAATTTGTCTTTCATATTTTCTTTTCTATTTCTCTAATTCCCGTTTAATCTGCGGACTGCCAGCCGGCTGGAGAAGAAGTGCGGCTCCTGCAATTTCGCGCAACTCGCCTCCCTGAATTGCCTCCCCTTCTACGAGCGTGTACTTGATCATCCCTCTCTTGCAAGATTCTTTTCTTCTTATAAGTCTTTTCCTCTCCAAAAGACGCAGCAAAGACAGCTGAAAACCCGATGAGGCGGCGGGGCGGGCTGCTACAGAAGCCGAGTAGAAGGCTGCGAAGCGTGTACAGCCGCCTGCGCCCCTCCCCCTGCCCCCGAAGAGTCTGATTAAGTCGAAGCAGCCGTTGAGCGCCTCTGGTTAAAAAGGAACGCATCAAATTTCCAGGTCCTCAGTGTGTCTGTCTCCAATGTCGGCAATGCAAGCCAGCTGAGCACAGTCAGATTTACTCACGGGGCACGGTTGAGTTGGCCCACAGTCCCAGGCAGAGTTCTACACGTGAGGCAATGAGAAATCGCTCAGCTGAGATGCCGGACATGAGGCAGGGATTTCTGACACGCAAACAAGACATTATCGCTATTTTTCAGTCCCCGATGTCCCATTTCCTTCGGAAAGTTCTACGCGCGATGTTCCCTCGGCAGCAGATCCTCGGGTTTTAGTGACGGATGAGGGTCTGAGGCATTATGAGGAATTTCCTTCACATTGAGTTGCGCTCCGGTTCTGCCTTGACGGGGGGGGGGCTAGATGGCTGACACCGGAACGCTGTAGGAAGGTACTTGCCGTCTTTACTGGCTCCCCGCGGGATTCTCGTAGTTGCATCGGAGTTTTGACGGACGGAACAAAATAGCAGACTAAAATATTGCGTATCTGTCCGGCCATCTCTGTGCCTCTACGGCTGGGGTCGGCCAACTCCGGCCTGTGGGCCACATGCGGCCCGCAAAGCCTCTCTAACCGGCCCTCGGTCCTTTGAAATTCACAATAGCAATCCGGCCCGCTCAAGGTTTGTGTCTCTTCTCAGCTCTCTTCTGTCACCTGTCACCAGGTTTAATTCTTTTCCTAATAAGAATTACTCTTTTAGTCCATTTCTGGTGCCAACCATTTCAGCGTTTGGTTAGATGTAGGAAAATTATTATAAAAAAGATTTACATGCAATGTTAATAGGCTAATATTTTTTTGTCAATTTTCCATTGTGACAAGCAAAATCCAATAAGCATACTCGTAGTCTATCTCGGTGAAGCTTTGAGGTACTTTTAACGCACGGGGAATAGCCATAAGCAAGTAAAATGAATAAATAACATTATCTCCTCTGCAAAAAATAATAAATTTTACGATGCCCCATTAGGCACAACCTTCGTGAAACTGCGCAGGTTATGGGGTGTCCATGCACTACTCGATTTCACAAGCGTAATAGAGGCCTGGCAATTTATCTTTGAACAATGGGGTCGGGCAGCAGAAGCAGCTGATACGCGGCTAAGGTTTGGGTCGAAAAGGCGCGATGTCTGCCTGTACAGAAATACTGGTATCTGATAAAATTAGTTAAAATTTACAATATGCAAGCATCACCCTTTGACCAGTAAGAGTAAGATTACCGAATACCAAACTGCACTTCTTTCTGCAGAAGTCGAAAGTAGACGACACACAAAAACTGGGAAGCGGAGTAGTATTTGAACTGTTCATAATCCAGTAATCAGACGTGCGACTCTCGTAGAGATTGTCTAGGAAAGCTTCCGTCACGCAGTCGCTGTCCGAGTCCTGAGCCGAGCCATCGTCTTCCTTAACTCGGCGATATGACCCGGCAGTAGCCTCGATGCCTGCGGTACCAGACGAACCCGATGCCGTAGCGTTAGCGAAGGAGGCCGAATCAGTGGCTTCATCTGCTGCTTCTGTTTCTGCTTCTGCTCCGATTGCTGATCTGCCGTTTCGCAGCTGAGCTTGACGGCCAGCGTACGGGCAGCTGCCGGCACATCTGGGCTGGTTTTTGTCCCGATGGTAGAGCGCCACGTGGAGAATCTTGGCCACTAAGTAATTTACTAGCGTAAGAATGATCTCTAAGCATTCGAAAAACGTAATCAGAGAGGTGCCAATCCATAGACCGAGAGATCCACCAATGCGGGAGAGCAGCTGCGGCATCATGAAGCTGCGCTCTACCGTCAGGAACTTCACCGTCAGCGTCTGTGGGTAGACCTTTATTAGAAGAAAGTGCTTGCTGACAAATGCGTGCACTTTGCGGCAATTTTTCAGCGCAGCTTGAATTTTGGGGGTGGAGCGCCGATTGGGAGTGTCGATATCTACATGAGTCAGCTCCGTGTGACAGGAGGCCAGGCTCAGGTTGCGCAGTGTCAGACTCTTTGCTAGCAGGCTTTCGTTGCCGTGATCATTCAAGTAGTCCTGCAACAGTATGGAGATCTCGATGGCCTGCTTGATGTAGTCATCGCTGTCTGTGTCAGACGGATGCGGCCATCGGCCAGACGACAGGATGGCTGAGTAGGACTCAGTCTGGCACATGTCCTGACAGGTTAGGTCCGGGTGCAAGTCTGTGTTGTGATAGCAAACAAAAGATTGGTACCGATTATAGACTTTAGGATAAAGTGCTTGCATATCCTCCAACGAGACGTTGTGCTGGTCGACTAGCAGTTTCGGCTTGACGAAATTAATAAACTCGGTCTTGTTACCAACTTCGTCGGGCCTGACAACGAGGTGGCAGTAAGGTATGGCGCTTTTGTTTGGAAAGTCGGTGAGTCGCACAAGGCCCTCCGGTACACAGCCGCAGGCCTGATGCATATTAAGAGTGTCGCGCCATCGTGCACAATCGTAGAGGGTATCGGTGTAATTGGTAACCCTGCGAAGCAGCGAGTCATACATGGGGACTTGGTGCCTCTTCTGGCATGGACTGTTGGGCGTGCTTACTAGCGACGTGTTCATCTGCTCCAGGGCCAGCGTAGTCACCATGCCCATGGAAGCTGCGTAGGAGTTTTCCAATGGGTGCGGAATCGTGCCGCTGGCATGGAAGTTTACTAGAAAGCTCTCTGTGTCAAATGCCATTTCCTGAGGCCGCATCTTGTAGCCCATCTTGCCGACTCTCCCCGCCTTCTCCAGCTCCATGTCGGCGGCCGGGTTGTAGAGGATTAAAATGAGACCAAATTCCATGTCTGGACGGCGAATGTGGCGCTCGTTTGGCTGGAAAGTGAAGCAGTTGCCGTACGCCCTGTCAAATGTGATGGTGAAGTTTTCTGCCCAGCATGTGCGCCTGTTGTACCGACAGTAAATGATGCTGTCCTGTGGAAATGAACCGATTCTGGAGAAGTTCATGTAGTGCTCATACCGGTACAGCGGTCGCACCTTCGGGTCGTACCAGACTCCACTGAGCACCTGAATTTTGTCATTCGCTCCACCGATTTCGCTAAAATTTACCTCACGAGTCTTGATTGGATTCTCAGGATTGCAGAATGTCACGGAAGGGAATACAAAACCATTGAGCTCCATTCGCGAGCTGCTTGACACGGGGTACTGTTGATATTCGTAGGCCTCGCTATAAATGTGCACGCACAGGCCGAGAGTTGCGATCAGCAATATGCACATCCAGACCATCTGGTTGGGCCGGCAGCAGGTGTCCGAGACGCAAACGCGATTCACGCCGTGCAATGAAGCCTTCGAGAACAATGCGAACATGCGCCGGAAAAACAGGATGTTGTGCTGACGCATTGTACGCTGCCACGGGTGGCCTTGTCTGTAGAGGGTCCTGCGACGTACCATGATAATTGCTGCCTTTGTTTCAGCTTACTGTAGTAGAGTTGCCAAGATAGTTGTTTGCAAGACTTCGAACTCGATAGTTTGCATGTTACAAGTAACTTCCTATCTGGGCGCTATTGTGTGCCTGTCTGGCCTGGTCCTATAGAATCGCCATCAAATTTATTTTCACTTTCCAACAAAATCCAGCAGACCCTGCCGCTCGTTCAATCCTAGACTGAACCATCAGCCAATAGCGATCGGGGGCGTAGATTCTTCTTCCAGCTAAGGGGCTGATTCTATTCCTAATCCTCACTTCTTCGTTTCTTTGCCCACTAGGCGACAGACTTACGCGACGGTGGGCCTTTCGTTTGCCTTCATCCCACACCGCCAGAGAAGCCCAGAGCTCATGCAGAAGCCTACCGGAGATGAGAGGCGGAGTTTGGTCGCCTTATCTCCGGCTGAGGATTTTTTTAGCATAAAAATCGTTCCGCGTAGCTATGGGGAGAAGATTAGGATTAAGTCGAAAAACAAGCGTTGTGAGCAGGGAGTCAAATTCAAATTATCTCGCCTTAGGGTTTCTGCGCTCTCAGATCTCTCTGTTGCAATTTGATTCTCTTTCGTTTGTTACTGCGATTGCATCAAGTGGCTGGATAATGTTACTAATCATGCCCAAGGAGTACCTGCCTGTCATCCATTGAAGAAGGCGCTAACACGAGGCTGTGAAATTCTGAAACCATGAGCGCACGAGCAATCTTGCCTAGCATTAATTTCGGTGAAATTCTACCACCAAGCTCTAAGATACGCAGACAAGAAGCAAAATTAAGTTGGCCAGAGAGGCTTTGAACCGCAGGTCGGAATCGGCCGAATTCGAGCTGAGAGATGATCAGGAAAAGCAAACCACCTGTTGCGGCTAGAAAAACAGAGGAAGCGTCAGTCTAGCGGTGCGAAATTCTGCGGCTAAATGGTTTCTTTTAAATCAAATCAAATTCAGATTGATGGACAAGATTGAAACAGAAAGCCATCTTCTATCTATCTATCTATCTATCTATCTATCTATCTATCTATCTATCTATCTATCTATCTATCTATCTATCTATCTATCTATCTATCTATCTATTTATCTATCTATCTATCTATCTATTTATCTATCTATCTATCTATCTATCTATCTATCTATCTATCTATCTATCTATCTATCTATCTATCTATCTATCTATCTATCTATCTATCTATCTATCTATCTATCTATCTATCTATCTATCTATCTATCTATCTATCTATCTATCTATCTATCTATCTATTTATCTATCTATCTATCTATCTATCTATCTATCTATCTATCTATCTATCTATCTATCTATCTATCTATCTATCTAGACAAATATTCGATAAACTATTTAACAGCTATAACGCTCAGTCACTCAGCTCCTCATTTCGTCTGAAGCCCTTGAGTTTATAGAGACCTAAGCTCCATTAAAATACTCAGGCAGCATAGAGCTGTGTGCAATATAGCCACAAAAATCTGACATCAATCGGCACTGCTACGAAGCCGGGCTTGTAAGAAGCCTCAGCTACGAGTACAGACAGCAGACAGAGGTTTCAAACCTAAGACTGGGCAGAGCCGGGTGCTGAATATGCATTACACATCTATGTTCTTCCATTTTATTTCGACAAAATGAGCCGCCAACTGTCCCGATCCAGGTCCCAGCTCCTGTAGCTAATGGATTCTATGAATCGCATTGCTCTGTCAGTGTATTGCCAACCATAAATAGGCCATTCAGCTTGTATGAATGCTTCGTTTGCTTTTGTTGGTGAAACCACAATGTCCCTTTCATGCACGTCGGCCTGGAAAAGAATGCAGGTTGGAGTTCCCGTTAGTAAGTCGCCCAAAAATTTTTTCCCAATCGACCAATTGCTGAATTATTTTCGTGTCCAACTGCCTCTCATAGAGTCGCGCGCTAACTGCGAAAGACGGAGTTTAGCAAAGGTAATAAGCAGGCTTAGGATTAAGCTGGCTCTGAATGTTTGCAGTGGAACAGGTCCTTGCGAACATAGCCCTCTTGGAACCATTCAGAGTGCAGGAAGAAAGTTGCCAACTAAGTGAGGCTGACTTGGCTGGGTTGCTAAATAATTCTAGCGAATTGGAAAGCGAAGGAGTGTTCGAAAGCGCGAGTTTGCTCCTTTGCCGGTTTTACATGCCTATAGACCAAGTGCTCAGTGGAGAAGTGGGAGGGGATGATGTAGAACAAATCAACCTGATGCTTTTTGCTTCCGGGAGGCCTGCAACGGTTGCTGCAGTGCAGTATGAGTATTTTCTTGGCGAACACGCTCTGGGCAGGGCAGGCAATCACTTGGCCGGCATGGCAGCTCTGTCTGCTGGTGACAGCTTGCTCAATTAGTCCCCATGCTGTACGAGTAAGGGTGTACCTCGCCTGCTGCAACATCGGCCATAAGTCTTGCATCTCGTAGGCAGCCTGTTTGCTTATTGGTGGATCGATGAATTCCATCGGAGTTTAGCGACTGGCATTAATACAGAAATATGAATAAATTATTCCCAGGCAAATGTTTACGGCTGGTAGTAAAAAAATCGTATAGCTTCGCGTGCCTATGATTATTATTCCCATCGAGACCTCTCCCAGTGCCAGATGTCTGTGTCCCAGATTCCATAGTCGGCACCAGCCCATGCAGACGAAAGGAAGTTCGCAAACTCAATAGGAAAAATATCGCGGAGAAGGCTGCAAGTGAAAATCGACGATAACAAAAACTGAAGACACGAGTGCGTCCGCTGCCTTAATTTAAGAGTCTGAATGGATGAATTGCTTGCATAGAGCTGATAGAACACGGGGTTGCGTGCCATAGCAATGGTCAGTGCTGCTTTTAAAGCGAGAGATTTTACGAGTTAGCTCGTAGGTGGACGGAATGTTGGGGTTTACGAATCGAATTTGAGTTTGTAAAGGGAGGAGGCTGTATAGGCCTCCCAATGCGAATGTCACAGATTTTTTCGGTGCGGATTTCGGTGCGGATTTTTCTCCCCACTCAGCTGCCATGCGATCCATCCTGACACGTTTGCAGCATGCGCCACCGTTTCTCCCAGTCACAGTTTCTGGCATTAGTCCAATTATGAAAGGCAAATAGTCCCTATACACACCGCCAGCTGATGACAAGAGCAAATAAGCTGCTATTCTTTCGCCTCTGTAGATGGCTATGCGTGGGCGAAGCTGGCTATACTTATCACCTCTCTGGCTTATTTTGCTCTAAAAATTGTGGCTGTGGTTAGTTATGGATTAAAAGACTATGAGCACAAGTCGGAGATATAACAGTATTTACGCTTGTGTCCTTTACAGAAGTTGAGCAGTATAATTGCTTCTTCAGTAACGAGCAAAGGAACCACGAAGCCTTGGCATCAGAAGCGTAGCTCTCTTTGAGGGCGCCATTTTATTTGAGTAATAATTTTGTTATTTATATACGGCAGGGGTCGGCAAACCCCACATGCAGCCCGCAAAGCCTTTCTATCCGGCCCTCTTGTCCCTACGGACCGCTCAAGGTTTGCGTCTCTTCTCAGCTCCCTTCTCTCTAATCTCTTCTCTCTTCTCTTTTCTCTCTCCTCTTCCTTCTCTCCTCTCCACTCCTTTCCCTTCTCTTCCTATCCTTCACTCCTTCTCTCCTCTCTCCATTCTTATTTCCCTCGCCTCCCCTTTCTCCTTTCTCTCTTCTCTATTCCCTCTCCTCTCCCTCCTTTGGCACGCAGCCCTCTATATGACCCTTGGGATAAAAAAGGGGTTTCCGACCCCTGATATACGGGGTTCGTACACAGATATTGGCCTGGGCTTTTATCATTTGATGCTGCACCCAGAGCGTGCCCGATGACGGTCAGATAATCAGTGCCGCTGTACACCGTAATGCGTAAATTTGCCTGCTTACCTTGCCGACTGCGGTCAACTATCGTCTTGGTTTGCCAACCCCCCCCCCCCTACGAACTACACAGTTGTACACACGTGCACAAAGAACTATCCAAACTGAAAGAGCACCAGCTGTAGACGATGCCTCAGTGTAAAGGCCGGAGAATTGGGAATCGTTCATCTTTTGATACCGGATTCCTTTCGATCACAATGGGTTCATGAATTTAGCTCTGCAATTTTAGAAATGACCTGCTGAAAGGTGGCCACATGTGACAGCCAGGTGGGACAGCCAGGTGTGACAGTTAAGTGTGACAGCCAGGTGGGACAGCCAGGTGTGACAGTTAAGTGTGACAGCCAGGTGGGACAGCCAGGTGTGACAGTTAAGTGTGACAGCCAGGTGGGACAGCCAGGTGTGACAGTTAAGTGTGACAGCCAAGTGGGACAGCCAGGTGTGACAGTTAAGTGTGACAGCCAAGTGGGACAGCCAGGTGTGACAGTTAAGTGTGACAGCCAGGTGGGACAGCCAGGTGTGACAGTTAAGTGTGACAGCCAGGTGTGACAGCCAGGTGTGACAGCCAGGTGTGACAGCCAGGTGTGACAGCCAGGTGTGACAGTTAAGTGTGACAGCCAAGTGGGACAGCCAGGTGTGACAGTTAAGTGTGACAGCCAGGTGTGACAGCCAGGTGTGACAGCCAGGTGTGACAGCCAGGTGGGACAGCCAGGTGTGACAGCCAGGTGTGACAGCTAGGTGTGAAAGTCAACGGCTACAATTGCGCGGCGCATCCAACCAGGGTAGTGTGCTCTCAGCTGTGTACTATCCACAGCCAATTCTGCTTAACTTGAATATGCTTAGCCATTGAATTGCATATCTATAGTTGACAAGTACAGCATATCTATAGTTGATAAGAGTAACTATTTAAATTACATGTAAGGGCAAAAGCACCTTTGAATAATGATGGCTCATCGTCTCCAAATTGGAGGTTTCTCTATCTAATATTTATTTTTGTATGCTAAACCTTTGTTGCATACAGAGGTTTACAAAAAAATTGGTCGGGCAAATCACAAAAAATCTGGCATGCAGAGCAAAGCCGAATCAACAAGCCATGCAGCAGCTGCCATAATCCCATTTTCCCATATTTCCCAATGCATTTGCAGTATACCTGCTTGACGAATCTAACGAGGGGAAGAATGTAATTTCACGATTCACGACGGCAGGACTTGGAAATTATATGGAAGCGCAACGCAGTTGTGGGGATGCAGGCGGGCTAGAGGACCGATTTCTCGCACACCTGGGTGGCAAAACAACCATGCAAGGTGCGCTTTCGGCATCCGTACGCATGCACAAATAATCCATATTGATTGCAGCATTCTAAAAGGGGGGGTCTTAATTCTAACGCTTGGCTGCATGGGGTTGCAGAAAATGTTTTCTGAGGAAAAGAAATCGCATGCGTGTCCCCCTGTACCGCCAGAATTGTCACCCAGAGAGATTGACGCCTTCCAGTCGGCTGATGCGGATATCAACAAGATTTTTTAATACACAGTTTTACATGTATGTTTATTATTATCAACCATTTTAATCTATAAAAGCGTTTTAAGCTCGCGGCTGCGAAGTTCTGAAACACGAATTGCTTGGCCGCTCCGTGTCACAATGCGCGGGTTGGCGCATAAGCGCTCGATCAACATAAATTGCATTGGCCAGTCGTGTCGTTAAAAAAAATTTCAAATAATCCTATCTACTAAAATTGTAATTGGGACGTCACAAAACTGACATTTTGTGTAACAGTGCAGTGGCATCATGCGTAGAGTACAATACATTATTTGTACGCCTACTTTTGTAAAATTCAAGCGCTGGGACGATCTCACGAGTCATTATAAATTTTATAATTAGCACATGCATCTGATAAGGACGCACTTTCAGCCAAATTTCACGCTCGCACATGGGCTCCAAACTTGCTAGCCTACTAACAGCAGGCTATGGGCGTTTTTCTCCCTTTTTTGTAATTTTACTAGAATTCATACTAGTAGGGGAATTTTGTAGCTATATGAATCTGGCCATACTTGTAGTTATAACAACATAGGCGCGGTTTTTTTTGCTTTTGAGGTCAAATCATTGCTTTTGAGCTGGTCTGACAGCCACCTGCGCCTCACTCAATGCTGAGGCTGGCGCCAGATGGCCTGAGAGGATGCGGGCTGTAGCTTTTTTTTCATCATTTTGGCAGCCATCAGATTTATGAGGTCAGGGCCTATTGTTCTTGTTTACTCAAGCGTGTGAAAGCTTCGTCAGCTATGCGTTTTACCCCTAAAAGTACGTTGGGATTAGCGATTAGCGATTTCTCTTCATTATCTTCACTTTCTACTTAATAAGAGCTTTCTAATGTACATTTTTTCATTCATTTTTATTCATTTCTACGCGAAAGGTCATAAATCATTATGTAGCGATTTTGAGTGATTTATGACCGCACCTATCGTATTTTTATGGCCCCGAGGGAACTGATAGGATCTCTTGGTCACATGAGTTTGGGTGGCAACAAGCTCAGCCAATCAGAAAATTCGACGTGCGTTATAACAAATCGGCTCAGCCAATCAGCGTCGAGGTGTTCCATTAAAACAAATTGCGGTCCACTGATGTTTTTGGGCCGCTCGGACTTAAACCTCATGGGACCTTGGCCTAACTTTGACCTCCCGGAGCTCGACCGTCGTCTCTTGATCCCCGGATCGCGACTTCCCCCGTCACCATCAAGGACGAATTCCCCCGGTCGTCAGCAGCGAACATCAAGGTTAAGATCATCACCTGCTAGCTATCTGCGAAGATTGTGACATCAGCATCATCCCGGGTCTACAGCTGCGAAGCACTAAGCCGATTCGGTCACTGTGGATTACCTGGTCTCCGGCTGTTGAGTTTCTGATTGGTTGGGTGAGAGGCTACCTAGACTTGCTTGATTGGGTGATCCCTTATCTGTCCCCTGTTTCAGTAGCTGGATTAGGCACACACTTTTGCTCATTTTGTTCAGCGGTGCTGTTATTGAGGCAGAAATCACTTAATAATAATACTAATAGTAGTCTGATACTCCAATCCAATCTGAAATGTGAAGGGATTTAGTGAGAAGGTTAAATCTGACAGTTATTTTTATCGGTTTTATTTCTTTGTTCGCCGATGGCTCAGATGAGTATGCTAAGCTAGTAGGCGCCGGTCACAGTGGCAAGGCAGTTCTCAGTCGATCAATCTATCAAATCAGTGAGCAAAATTGCCAATAGTGCAAAATCGGCGCTAGAGATGTACTCTGTGCACTCTAGGTTAGCCAAGCGGCTCGGGTAATGAATCATGCGGCCTCTGAAGTTCGAGTTAGCCTATCATCAGCGCTAGGAGAGGCTAGTTGGCGCGTTGAAGGCCAAAAGTACATTTCTCGTATTTAGCAATGTAAAAGTACATGTAGCTACCCCATAGTCTCGCCACTGCAAGAATCCCCTGCACAAGTCCCCTCTGTACCTGCATGGCCAATGCGATCAAGTCCCAGCAGTGTCCCTTATCATCGGCTATGACTTCGAGATTGACAGCAAAAAGACACTAGTTGGCAGGTAAGCGCTAAGCCCCCTCTAGTCGGAAGCCCGATTTCGAAAGTTCCGGTTTGGTCAGTACGCACGGGCCAGAACGCACGGGCTGGTGGCAGCGCGTTAGTTGATCTGCGGATTGGCTATAATCTCTACCTTCAAAATTCTCCCTGCTTGTCTCTCGCTGTCCCTCTCTTGGCTAGGACCTAGACTGCTCGCCACAGATCAAGCTACCATGGGGCTGACCATCTGACAGAAGTGGGGGGCCAGGACTCTAATGGATTCATTTCTGAGACCTGAGGCCCGAAGGCTTCCACAAAGGAGCCGAAAAGGCCGAAACCCATCCAAATATACTAAATCTCTAATTTTTGTTTGTATGTTTGAATGAATGCTTGTCCATAACGCTCTATAGTCACATCTACTATATTTAGTATTTTGAAATTCGGCTTTACTACATGTATATTAATTATTTACGGTTTCAGAAGTGCATATAGGATATAATACTGCATGTGCAGTAACCACGTTTTTCTAGACACTACAAAAATTTAGAAACAATTTCATGTACATGTACTATATTTAAGCACAAGGACCACTAGAAGTTAATACTAGGACTTTTAGAAGCCATATACTTAAAGCATAACATATACAAATTGACGTTGGATTAACTAGGATTTACTATCGATTGTCGAATCCAAAACTTATCGTGAAAATTTATCGTGCATAATTTTTTTATTTCTACGTATAAGCCACCTACCTATTCATGTACATGTAACTACAGCTGAAAATGAAAAATGGACTGAATTTCACAATAAAATTAAGCAATGAAAAAGCTTTAGTTTTAAAAAATTGTAATTCAATACAGTACAGTTTTATGCTTAATAATAGCACACACATAGATGATATACATGTTATTTGAACCAAGGACCACTGAATTGAATTCATTGTAGCTCATAGTGTGCTCGAACGCACCCATTGTCCGTGGACTAAAATACCTCGTTTTTAACCAGTATAAATTTCATGTGCGCAAGCATTTTGTATTTTAAAACTTACAGTTATAATAATGGACTGCATTAGTTTATTAAACCTAAGCAAATTAAAAATTTTACGGTTATTTTTTGTTTTAACCTTAAAGCTCATACTGGATTGAACAAAAATTATTGATAAGTGCGTTGATTAGATTATTCTAGAAAGTTCTGTGCTGCAAACTTAATTTCGTCATCCAGAATTTGTCTAATACTGATTTGTCAATTCCTGTAGCCAAAGATTTTTGGCCGAGAAGCGGTCCGAATTCTAAAATTTGAAAGGTAAATTTTGCGAATCAAAAACTACTTATACCGTTCTAGTCTGATCTGACCTACTCCACTACTTTTTGAACTTTTTTAGTTATGATTAAGCCTCAATTGTAGCAGTCTATTTTGCTGTAGCTAAGGAAGGTCTAATTTTTCTGACCCCACTTTCCAACATCTATTAAATGGGTTTTTTGACATAACCTAAACGTCACCCAAAGGCCTAATCAAAAAGTAAATCAGCAATTTTTAAGCCCTGTTTTTCCCATTTTTGCAAGGTTAAACAAACCCTATTTTAAATCAGAAGCCAAAGTAAAATTATTGAAATTAGTAAATTTCATTACAAATTAATGGATCTAGTAGTTTTAAAGAACAGCTTAATTAGACCATAGGCTATACTATAGTCAGGAAGGAAGGTGGCAGTTTGGTCGGAAAATTCCGGCGCACACAAGCCCTTTTTGGGCACACAACGGCGCACAGTGGCGCGCCACAACAGTGCACAGCGGCGCACTGGCGCACAACGGCGCACACCAGAGGACACCGGCGCATGGCGGCGCGGTGCGGCGGGCGCCGCGCCACATGCAGCGTTACCCTTGTGGCGATCCCATGTAACGATGTAAGTCGTTACTTGTTACAGTACACTATTCACTGTTCTATCTAATGTAACACTGCATTCTACCAAAAAATAAAAAATAAAATAAAATATTTTCCTTTTCCTTTTTACCTTTGTTTTTGCCATTTGCTTACTTTTTATGTTTGTTTTGTTTTAAAAATTAGAAATTAAATTAAAAATTTTTTAAATTTCTATTTTCGGTTTGACGATCTCAATTTCTCATAATATAATATAGATAGCCGTCTATCTATAGAACCGTCCCGTATATTGGCGCACAAAAATTGTTGCTATGTTGTAAAAAAAGGTCTGTTATTGTCGCAAGGCAGGTAGTGGCAGGCGCACAACGGCGCACACGAGGGTTTTTGTATCGGCGCACGGCGCACAATTTTGGGAGAGGCCAAAATTTGTTCCGGCGCACACTCTGCCACCTTCCTGACTATGAGGCTATAGTAAGCAATCTCTACATATAAAAATCAAAACTCTGTGTGTCTGTGGACAATTTTGTTCGCTATGGACTCCCAAACCGCTCAACCAAATGACACCAAATTTTACACCCACCCTGAACTCACTATAAAGAATGTCTTAGGCTACCTTTAAATTTCTTAAATTTGAGTCTTCCTACCTAAAAGTGCAAAAAACTGCTTAAAATGTGTGATTTTTTCATTAAATCCTCCATAGCGCCACTCCACTTCTTCCAATTCTCTTTAAATTTGACACAGACAATCTTAAACTATTTTGACACAATCGTGTAAAATTTTGAGTCTCAAAGTTGATCCTGAACAGCGATGTGCACTTTTAAAATTAGGTTGTTTTTTTCAGTGAGACAGCTACCCCAACCTTTGTCCGCCTGCCTCTTTCCTGTATCTTGCGAGATGTGAAAATGGGTTCAAAAATTGACTATATTTTGGCTGCCATAAGTTTGCTCCACATGAAGCAATTGACTTCAAACTTGACACAATTCTTCATTGACTCATTCTCTATCTAAATGTTAAGTCTCAACTCTGTAACTCAATCAGAACAAAAACTATAAGCATATGAAGTTTGTCTGCTTTTTCTGTTGTTTGTGGCGCAGGCGCTCAACTCACTCATTCCCCCAGCCCAGACGAAAGGTCAGGCAATAGGGCTCAATGTACATAGCGAATGTATAGTGTTTTGGAATAACTTTTTAATAGCCTTCTCAGTACCCCCGCGCATGGAGAGGCATAGAGAGAAGAGAATTTAGCAAGAGATTCAATTTCAAACTACTGTCCTCTGAATAGACAAGTCTGCAGCAATTAAACAAAGATGGCAAATCAAGGCAATGCAGGATGGTTTATAAAAATATTGAAAAATTAATGAATAACTGATTATAATGCAATCCTACTAAATTAGTTACACCATGAAAATTTTAACATTTAACATTAAGATTCGCATAAGGTACTTTAAAATTTAAATGGCCTCCTAAGAAATGCGTATTTCTATGGTTGTTAGACTGCTGTAGACTGTGGTAGTAGAAGTAATAATTCCGGGGAATGGAGTTCCCTGGGTTCAAAATCTGCGGGTTTCAATAGCTTGTATTCAATAAAGTAAAGAATTAATATCTATTATAAGCCTAGGCTTAACATATCTGCATACTTTCTCCCAAAGTTTTTCCTCATCTTCGTAGCCAACAAATTCAGCAAATTTCCTGGCTAGTCCTAAGCCATTTCTTATCCTAATCTTCATGGTGGTGTCCAGACTTTCATGCACAATGCTTCGCCTTTATAGCCCAATATAGAATTGATGTCTATGACCAATTTATAGGTTGTAATTAAATACAACCCAGAGATTTCTTACTAGCTATTATATAAATTAGTAGGTTGTATTTTTAGTACATGAATTTAAGTGAGATGACACATAGAGTTGAGAGATATAATTTTCTTAAACCCCTTGGGCCTTTGGCCCTCAGGGCTTAACCTCTATGCAACAAACCAAAAAATGTGTCATACCCTTTGCCGATAGCTAGCTGGCACAATTTTGTGCCAAGTGCATGAGTGTTAGAATTTCTACCTCCCCCCATTCCAGATGGCAGCTAGCTCACAAGTATACCCATATGTAGCAAAGCCACTTAACCAAAAGATAATTTGTCTCTGGCTGGGGACCAAATGCTATGGCTGCATGTCTTTTATTCATGAGAAAACCATACAGGGAAATATGGAAAAGGCACTATTTTTGGTCATAGATTTTATTGAAATCACTGTTGTGCTCATAATAGTTCTGCCAAGGACCTACTTCAGAAATACAAAAACAGTTTTATTATACTATTAGATATTTTAATCCTCTGTCTATTCAAAGCACCAAGCAATTCATTCCTAAGAATCATTACATGGCATTAGACTTTGACGAAGACTTGGACATGAGCTGGTTCACTGCTGATGATGAGTCAATTGACGGATCCAAAGTTAAACATCCCCACAATGACTAGGAAGAAGGGCTAGATAAGCTAGTTACTTGTAGGAGAACAGTGGCATCTTGTTGAAGATGGCACTGATGCCAGGCTAGCATCTCTGCCTGAGTTCCTTGGAGCACCAAGAGTCAGGCCCAATTTGCAGCTTCCTGAGATTGCCAACAGAAACGAGAGTGATTTTATCAAGCTGTATTTGACAGATGAGTTGATGGAAAACATCAAGAACTGGACAAATGCAAAGGCTTATAAAAGACCTATAAGGATAACTTTGACGGTAGAGCAGTCCCAAATTTTGTGCTGAACTAGAAGGACTGCACAGTTAATGAAGTAAGAAAATTGATCAGAATTGTTTTGCTGATAGGACTGGACAAGAAGCCTAAAATATCTAGCTATGGGTTGCAAGATCCAGCTTTTCACTGTGCATTTCTTGCTGAGCCTTGTTCTCTTCCTAAAGACAGGTTCAAGCAGATCTTGTCCTATTTGCACTTTTACAATTGTACTGAGGCTCTGCATGAGGGTCCCTTGTCTAAGATGCAACCTTTCCTGCAACAGGCTAAGCAGTTGTGCAACAACCACTACATGCCTCCTCACTGACTCTTAATTGACGAAAGTCTTATGCTGTACAAGGGAAGATTGTTGTTCAAGTAGTATATCCCAACAAAGAGCAGCAAGTACAGAATCTAGATGTACCGCATCTATAAGTCCGACACAACCTACCTGTAGAATTTTGAAAGTTATACATCAATTGAAGCCAACCAATTGTTTGGTGATGGACTGGGCTTTTAAAATTTGTCTATGAGTAAAAGAGTTGTGGCTGAGTTGTGCTGCAATTTGCTTCACCTAGGCTATAATATTTACACAGGCAGTTGGTTCACTTTGCACAGACTTTCTATGTGGCTGCTTCAACGAGATGTTCTTCTCATTGGCACAGTACACAAAAACTGCGGCATCCCAAACCTGTTGCAGGCTGTAAATCTGTAGCCAACTTCTTCCGCCTTTGCACACTCTGGAAATGTGCTTGCTTGCAAGTTTGTTGACAAGAAACAGAGTGGTGTTAAGACTGTTTTTGTATTAGACACTACTAGATTGGCCAAATATAGGCAGGCTAAGCGCACTCATCATGGTGGCAGTGTTTAGATAATCACCAAACTGACTAGCGTGCTTATACTTTAATAGCATGGGTGGCGTTGACCACATACCTTAGTAGATTCCGCTCTATATCCATACTTGGCCAATTGAAAAAGCATCCAGTGGTTCCATAAACCTTGGTTTGTCTTGGCTTGGCTTGGATTGTCTACTAACAGGCAGGTGGTAGCAAGACTTCTGAAGTTCTTTAAACAGGCTATTAAAATATTGGTTGAGGATACCAGTGATGCTAGGCTATATAGAGCTAGGCCTTGTAGAGTAGGTGCAGGTGCTAGAGCTACAGTAGGTGCAGGCGCTGGAGCTGCAGCAAGTGTGACACCGAACTTCAAACAAGGCAAGAGATGGTGTGAGGGCTTGACCTTCAGCTATTAGAGATATTGCAAAATGTGCTTCATTGGGATAACAGTTATATGTAGAGCTTCAAGGCTGCTATTGATAGACTTTCTCTCTCTCTCTTTCACTCACTCTCTTTCTCTCTCTCTCTCTCTCTCTCTGCATTTGTCTCTGTCTGTTTTCTGTCTATCTCTCCTTTTCTCTCTATATGTCTCTGCTAATTTTATATGCTACGCTACTACGCTTTTTTATATTGTTAGCATTTTACTTTAGGAGACCCAGAATACATTAGCATTTAGATTCTTTGATTAGGATGTTGTTGAAATTGGTTTTAATAATATTGTGAACAAGTATTTTTGAGGATTAAAAATGGATCTTTTAACTTTCTAATTCATGAAAAATATACTCTGCAGTTTTTTTTAATCTGCAGATTATTTTTCAGAAATGCCTATAACAACACTGCTTGCAATCACGATATGAAAAAGACATGTAATTAATTTTCTACAATGTGTTTAAAATTGACTTAGAAATTAATTTTTGACAGATTTTTATTACCAATAATTTAAGCAATGTGTACATAATATTGAATTTATTTACAAGTTTATAAGTAAAAGTAGAAATTAAATTAAAAGCACTAAAAATTGAGAATGACAGTTTGGAGGGGAATGTTAATATTGATTTAAAAAATAAAGGAATAAGGATGAATAAGGCACATTCTTGTCATTAGTAAATAATTCAAAAAACCATCAACAGTAAAAAAAGTAGATTGTGTACATGGGGAATTGATGCATAGGCTAGGTATCTTTTTACAAGTATCACATAGACTGGCAACTATCTTCAGAAGTTCAGTCTTTTTTCTTTTAGTTTTCCTGAAGATATTCAGTTGTTGCCCTATATAAACATATTCTGGCATAAGTCAACAGAAGTGATAAAACAGCCTTACTAGTGCCAGCTATTTACATGTAATTACATGTAAAGCTGCTTCTAATAGTACATTAGTCAATCTGTGGGTACTAATAATAGAAAATAGAAAGTGTGGATAATTTCACCACTCTTCTTTTGGCACCGTGCTTGAAGAATTTATGCATTGCTGGGGACTTGATCACACCTATTAATAAAGTAATTTAGATTGACATTTATTATCATTAAAATGATTATTCACACTAAAAGAACAACAATAGGAGAAAGCAATTTACTGAAGCAGCATTGAAAAATATTTATCACTTAACAATTTGTTATAATTTACTATCTCAAAATGTAGAAAACAGGTTTAGACTGACTATCTACTTGCTTAAAGTATTAAAACAGGTATTTACAATTCTAAAAACCTTGTTTATAAATACTTTTTACTTTTTTGAAATAAAATCTTGTCATTTGTTTTGTTTTACTGAGGACATTAAAATAGCACTTAAAATCATTTGAAGTCATTTGAAGTTTTTTTAACCCATTTTAAGCTACTCGAATGCACCCCAAGTATGAAAATGCTCAAGGCAAACTTTGCATAGCTGCATAAGATCAAATGAATACTTTTATAGGTAGGCCTAAAGGTCCACCATTTGATTTTTGCATCAACCTAACATTCTATTAGACCCTTATTCACTCCAATTGGGTTTAAAGCTTCAGTTTAAGCAACATTTGCCTTTGGCTATTCATAAGCAGACCTATTACAAGTGTAAATTAGCATCTTTATCCTGTTTTACCAATTGTTTTTGTAAGTTGTCTCTGGCTTAAAATTATTTTAGAAGAAATAAATTTTATATTGAAAATTACTAGCAAACTTAACCTGAAATCTGATATGTGCTTCAATAGCAAAAGGGGTAGTGCCCTAGCCCCTAGCTAGGCCAAAAACTTGACCTTTTTTGCCCTCATAGGCTAAATTGAATTGAGCCTCTTTCATTGGCAAAAACACTATTTAAAAATTGTTCTTATTAGCCTTAATATCCAGTCTGGCCTCTGTTATCTGTATTTTTCAGCTAGTTGCCCTAAATAAAAAGCAAGAATGTTCCGCTTTGCTCGTTGTGCCTGCGCCATGCTGTCCCGGCAGCAGCAGCAGCCAGTTCGCGCCCTGCTTCATGCTCGCACCTACGCCAAGGACGTCCGATTTGGATCGGATGCTCGTTCGGCTATGCTCAAGGGTGTCGATATACTCGCCGATGCTGTCTCCATCACCATGGGGCCCAAGGGTCGCAATGTTATTCTAGAGAAGTCCTGGGGCAGTCCCAAGATCACTAAGGATGGTGTAACAGTTGCTAAGGATATCGAACTGCAAGACAAATGGCAGAACATCGGCGCCAAGCTGGTGCAGGATGTGGCTAACAACACTAACGAGGAGGCTGGCGATGGCACCACCTGCGCCACTGTGCTGGCTAGGTCGATTTCTCGCGAAGGCTTCGACCGGGTGGTGAAGGGCGCCAACCCTGTTGAGATTCGCCGCGGCGTCATGATGGCCGTGGACGCCGTGGTGGACGCGCTGAAGGTGATGTCCCGGCATGTGAGCACCCAGGAGGAGATTGCCCAGGTGGCCACTATTAGCGCTAATGGCGATCGCGACATCGGCAACCTGATCGCCGAGGCCATGAAGAAGGTCGGCAAGGACGGCTCCATTACCGTCAAGGATGGCAAAACTCTCAAAGACGAATTGGAAACCATTGAAGGCATGAAGTTTGATCGCGGCTACATCTCGCCCTACTTCATGAACACCTCTAAGGGTAAATTATTTTAGCTGATTAATTTCCCTTTTTCTATTTGGCCAGCGAACTCAAAGTAATACGAGTTCTAATACGAGTAATACGAGTAGACACACACTAGGGGTCGCGCCATATGGCTCGTAGTACTTGCCCCACATTAACGCATGTGAAACCATCCTTCAGATTGCACTGCTACCCCCCTCAGATCCTTGAGATGCAAAGCTACCCCCTCAGATCCTTGAGATTGCACTGCTACCCCACTTTTATATCCTTTAATTTAGATAAAACTAAGAAAGCCAGTATTATTTTCTGTTGCTAAAATGGAAAGTATAACCTCCTTCACCATTTCAGGTGCGAAGTGTGAGTTCTCAGACGCTCTCGTCCTATTTAGCGAGAAGAAAATCTCCAACGCCCAGCAGTTGATCCCGGCTCTTGAGCTGGCTAACTCGCATCGCAAGCCGCTGCTCATCATTGCCGAAGATGTTGACGGCGAGGCCCTGACTACTCTGGTGCTCAATAGGCTGAAAGTTGGCCTGCAGGTCTGCGCCGTCAAGGCGCCCGGTTTTGGCGATAATCGCAAGAACACGATGCTGGATATGGCCATTGCCACTGGCGGACAGGTTAGCCATGGTTTATAGTATGTTCCCAGAGGCGGGTTTAGAGATATAAAATGAAGGGGGGTCATACATGCGCAACCTCCAAAATTCGGTCGGCCATGCGACTTCATTTTAACAAAAATGCGACGTAGTTTTTGGCCAAAAATGCGACTTACATATAAAAAAAACCCTGACTCATTTAACGCAACTTTGGATAAACGGCAGGAGTAACTATGACTGTCTTATTAAGTCAAAATGCCTCGTCAGCTACTTAGTACTACTACTTTGGTATTTTTTCGGGTGGGAATTTTTGCGACTTCCTTGGTTGGTCGCCAAATCGGTCGGCCAGATCGGCCGACTCGGCCGACTGTTGCGCATGTATGAGGGGGGTGCGGATTTTAACCATAAAAGTGGGAGCGCCATAATACACACTAGAGAGGTGCCATAATACACACTAGAGAGGTGCCATAATACACACTAAAGAGGCGCCATAATACACACTAGACAGGCGCCATAATACACTAGAGAGGCGCCATAATACACACTAGAGAGGCGCCATAATACACACTAGAGAGGCGCCATAATACACACTAGAGAGGCGCCATAATACACACTAGAGAGGTGCCATAGTACACACTAGAGAGGTGCCATAATGCACACTAGAGGGGCGCCATAATACACACTAAAGAGGCGCCATAATACACACTAAAGAGGCGCCATAATACACACTAAAGAGGCGCCATAATACACACTAGACAGGCGCCATAATACACACTAGAGAGGCGTCACAATACACACTAGACAGGCGCCATAATACACACTAGAGGGGCGCCATAATACACACTAGAGAGGCGTCACAATACACACTAGACAGGCGCCATAATACACACTAGAGGGGCGCCATAATACACACTAGAGAGGCGCCATAATACACACTAGAGGGGCGCCATAATACACACTAGAGGGGCGCCATAATACACACTAGAGGGGCGCCATAATACACACTAGAGAGGCGCCATAATACACACTAGAGAGGCGTCACAATACACACTAGACAGGCGCCATAATACACACTAAAGAGGCGCCATAATACACACTAAAGAGGCGCCATAATACACACTAAAGAGGTGCCATAATACACACTAGAGGGGCGCCATAATACACACTAGAGAGGCGTCACAATACACACTAGACAGGCGCCATAATACACACTAGAGGGGCGCCATAATACACACTAGAGAGGCGCCATAATACACACTAGAGGGGCGCCATAATACACACTAGAGGGGCGCCATAATACACACTAGAGAGGCGCCATAATACACACTAGAGAGGTGCCATAATACACTAGAGAGGTGCCATAATACACACTAGAGAGGCGCCATAATACACACTAGAGAGGTGCCATAATACACACTAGAGAGGTGCCATAATACACACTAGAGAGGTGCCATAATACACACTAGAGAGGCGCCATAATACACACTAGAGGAGGTGCCATAATACACACTAGAGGAGGTGCCATAATACACACTAGAGAGGCGCCATAATACACACTAGAGAGGCGCCATAATACACACTAGAGAGGCGCCATAATACACACTAGAGAGGTGCCATAATACACACTAGAGGAGGTGCCATAATACACACTAGAGAGGCGCCATAATACACACTAGAGAGGCGCCATAATACACACTAGAGAGGCGCCATAATACACACTAGAGAGGCGCCATAATACACACTAGAGAGGCGCCATAATACACACTAGAGAGGTGCCATAATACACACTAGAGGAGGTGCCATAATACACACTAGAGAGGCGCCATAATACACACTAGAGAGGCGCCATAATACACACTAGAGAGGCGCCATAATACACACTAGAGAGGCGCCATAATACACACTAGAGAGGCGCCATAATACACACTAGAGAGGTGCCATAATACACACTAGAGGAGGTGCCATAATACACACTAGAGAGGCGCCATAATACACACTAGAGAGGCGCCATAATACACACTAGAGAGGCGCCATAATACACACTAGAGAGGTGCCATAATACACACTAGAGGAGGTGCCATAATACACACTAGAGGGGCGCCATAATACACAGCAAAACCATACGGATTTTGAGCTTTGACAATATAAAAACTCAGACTGTTAAGATGCACCGATGTTGCCCTAATTTGACACCGCAGGTCTTCGGCGACGAAGCCGACATGTACAAGCTGGAGGACATCCAGGCTAGCGATTTCGGCAGGGTCGGCGAGGCCATCGTCACCAAGGACGACACCCTGCTGATGAAGGGCAAAGGCGAGCGGGCCAGCATTGACAAGCGAGTCAACCAGATCAAGGACGAGATTGAAGACACCAGCAGCGACTACGAGAAGGAGAAGCTGCAGGAGCGTCTGGCCAAGCTCAGCAACGGCGTCGCCGTCATCCGCGTCGGCGGCTCCTCGGAGGTTGAGGTCAGCGAGAAGCGCGATCGCTACACGGACGCTCTGAACGCTACTCGGGCAGCCGTTGAGGAGGGCATCGTGCCTGGCGGCGGCGTTGCTCTGCTCCGCTGCAGGCCGTCTCTGGACACGCTGAAGCCTGTCAATCCGGTATGATTGGTTAAGTGTTTTAAGTGTCCTTCCACTCCAGATGCTAATTATAGAACTCCTTGTCAAACGCTGCCAACTGCTGCTTTCCATTCTTTTATCTATGGCCAAGTCTGGTAGTGGATCAAAATACACTAGTGGAGCTAGTAATTCCATTTGAATAAATTAATGTTGCTTTTACGCTCTTACTACTGGACAGAGAGTAGTTATAGTTTTGCTAAATATGGTTTTATTCATCCATGGGTTGAGTACACTGGCTAGTGTACTTAGTATCTGTGGTCAGGGGGGTAGCCCCTCTTATCCATGTCTATTGATTTTCTCAATTGCTTGACTGCTACTTACTCAGTGCATTCATCATCGTTCCCACAGGACCAGACAGTGGGCATTGAGATTGTCCGCCGCGCTCTGCGCATCCCCTGCCATACTATCGCTAGCAACGCCGGCATTAATGGCGATCTAGTTGTTGAGAAGGTCACCGAACTCGGCGGTGATATGGGCTACGACGCTCTCAACGGCCAGTACGTTAACATGATCGAGAAGGGCATCATCGACCCCACTAAGGTTGTCCGCACCGCCCTGGTTGACGCCGCCGGTGTGGCTTCGCTGCTGACTACAGCCGAAGCTGTTGTCACCGAGATTCCTAAGCCGGAGAAGGAGATGGGCGCCGGCGGTATGGGCGGCATGGGTGGTATGGGCGGCATGGGTGGTATGGGCGGCATGATGTAAAACCATTGCTTGCTATTTGAGAGTCTTCGCGAGTTTAAATAGGACCTCTGACGAACACATTTTTTACCAACTGTAGCTGTTTTTTTCTACCAGACTTGTCAGCTTAGCATAGGTTTGTTTACCATCTTTTGGATGATTTAAAAAAGTTTAAATATTTGTAGTATCATTGGTTAGTTCAAATTTTGTTATAGTTTAAACATCTCTATTGTATTTTGGCAATCACTGTTTGCGTTGTGACAGGCCGCGCGTCTCATCTTCTGGGGGATGGGGAGCTATCTTGAGTAACTTTTGTTACCTATCTGTCATCCCTGTGTGTTTTCTCTATAACGCGTGCTGCAAGCATTTACAGGAGTCTGTTCATCTATTGAAAAATAAGTGAAATTATTATTGCTCTGCCGGCTGCCATTTAATATCCCCCCGGATTAACTGAGACAGCTATCGTGTTACTGGCAATGCTCTGTTAAACTAATACGCGTTATTAATAATTATTCAAAATTACCGGTTCAATTAGCTGAACACTGATAGTCGCTAGTGTTTTTTTATTTCAATAGCCAGCTTGAATATTTCCTTAATACAATAGAAGCACCGTCTCAGCTTTGCCCAGTGATTTCTCTCTCCATCTTTTGTTGGCGTATAGCTGTTTATTAATGTTTATTAGCCTGCAATGTGTTGTTGTTGAAGACGAAAAGCTGACTGGCTAAAGCTTATTATACATCTATTTGTGTTAGGTAAAAAATATATTTCGATTAAACCATTTTTTTCAATAAAAATCAAATGACTCGATTGGTGTTTTAATGTGCACATTATTTATATATTATTATTATCAGTTAAATATTGCTACAGTTTATTCCACTCCTGTGTCCCTTTGAAATGAAACCCTTCACAGTTTTCTCTCAAAGGTGTCACGGCTATCAGGCATTGGCAGTGGATATATTACGCACGCTATAAGGGTAACTTTGGTGCCAGTGATTTGCCAGCTTTAACAAGGCTGTATATCAAATAGACTGTCAATCCAGCTACCTACAGTGACTGTATTGCATCGCTTTCAAGACTTTTAACCTCCACGACATCGAGCCTCTGTACTTACTTTGCTAAACTAGGTAAAGAGGCTACGGTTTTACCTATAATAGTTTTCGTGGAGTACAGTATAGTGTTTTATAGGACAGCTTTGGTGCCAGTGACTTGCTCCGGTATAGATTTCTATATCTAAAAAATCAAGTTAACTGTCAATCCAGTTGTCTACAGTTAAGCTTTTTTAAACATGCTCTGCATTGGTACACATTTGGTGAATCTGAATGCTTCTATATCCTAAAATTCTATCTACAGTAACGGATCCACTGTCTCTTGGTTGGCGCTTCTGTCTTCGTTGGCGCCCCTCTCCTATCTCTTGGTTGGCGCCCCTCCCCTAACTCTTAGTTGGCACCCCTACCCTATTTCTTGGTTGGCGCTTCTGTCTTCGTTGGCGCCCCTCCCCTATCTCTTGGTTGGCGATTCTGTCTTCGTTGGCGCCCCTCCCCTATCTCTTGGTTGGCGATTCTGTCTTCGTTGGCGCCCCTCCCCTATCTCTTGGTTGGCGATTCTGTCTTCGTTGGCGCCCCTCCCCTATCTCTTGGTTGGCGATTCTGTCTTCGTTGGCGCCCCTCCCCTATCTCTTGGTTGGCGATTCTGTCTTCGTTGGCGCCCCTCCCCTATCTCTTGGTTGGCACCCCTCCCCCATCTCTTGGTTGGCGCTTCTGTCTTCGTTGGCGCCCCTTCCCTATCTCTTGGTTGGCACCCCTCCCCTATCTCTTGGTTGGCGATTCTGTCTTCGTTGGCGCCCCTCCCCTATCTCTTGGTTGGCGATTCTGTCTTCGTTGGCGCCCCTCCCCTATCTCTTGGTTGGCGCTTCTGTCTTCGTTGGCGCCCCTTCCCTATCTCCTAGTTGGCGCCGCTCTCCTATCTCTTGGTTGGCGCCCCTCCCCTATATCTTGGTTGGCGCCCCTCCCCTATCTCTTAGTTGGCGCCCCTCCCCTATATCTTGGTTGGCGCCCTCCCCTATATCTTGGTTGGCGCCCCTCCCCTATATCTTGGTTGGCGCCCCTCCCCTATCTCTTAGTTGGCGCCCCTCCCCTATATCTTGGTTGGCGCCCCTCCCCTATATCTTGGTTGGCGCCCCTCCCCTATATCTTGGTTGGCGCCCCTCCCCTATCTCTTAGTTGGCGCCCCTCCCCTATATCTTGGTTGGCGCCCCTCCCCTATATCTTGGTTGGCGCCCCTCCCCTATCTCTTAGTTGGCGCCCCTCCCCTATATCTTGGTTGGCGCCCCTTCCCTATATCTTGGTTGGCGCCGCTCCCCTATATCTTGGTTGGCGCCGCTCTCCTATCTCTTAGTTGGCCCCGCTCTCCTATCTCTTAGTTGGCGCCGCTCCCCTATCTCTTGGTTGGCGCCGCTCTCCTATCTCTTGGTTGGCGCCGCTCTCCTATCTCTTGGTTGGCTCTCCCATGTTATTGGTTGGGCACCAGTTGGTTAGTGCCCCTACAGTTGTATATCAGAAACAGGCTGGTGTCTCTGTCTTTTGGTTGGCGCCACTGTTTATTGAAGTCATTGAGGCCGTTAAAATATAAATCCCTATCATTTCAGAGTCTGTTGGCCTCGTTATGTTTCATTTGGGGTGGGACGCATCTCCTCGCATCGCCTCCAAGTAACCTTGTTCACCTGTACTATGCCAGTATGTAATAAGCTTGAGTTAGGATGATTAAAATGACATTCCCTACAGCTGTGTAAAATCTAATATAAAGTAGCCAATCGATATTCTCTATTGCAGCCGGGCTCACCTGTCTTTTGGTATTTACCGGTTCTCAATAGTTAATTAGTTTGGGTGAGCAGTAATAATAAAGAAAGCATATTACATGGCCAATCAGCCTGGCGGCGGCAGCGTTCTACTGCAGTTTTTGTCTGCCAATTCGGACAGCAATCCGAAACGGCGAATGGAGACGGCCGTCCTAGACGAGGACGCCGATGCTATGCGCGATCTAGTTACTAGCGGCCGGCTGGGTGTTAATGATGAGATCACTAATCAGTCTGCGCTAACCGCCTTGCACCTGGCCGCCAGATCGGACCGGGCTGGCTCCGTGCGCGCTTTGATTGAGCTGGGCGCCAATCCTACAGTTAGAAACTTTCTTGGCCAGAGCCCGTTAGACTGTTCCGTTAGTGCCAGGGCGCCCAGGGCTATGCTTGAGTTGGCCAGACGGGCTCCAATTCTTTGGCGCGATGTGTTGCGCGCTTTCATTGACAGCATGACGCGAGAGTGAGTGACTTCTAGAGCGATGTTGACTCGTTTTATCAGATAATGAGGGGAGTCTATCATTGAGCGTGACAATCATCGATTTGCTATAGACGTTAGTGGGTAGTAACTACTCCAGGGTGAGGATCATGGAGAGTGATAAGAATATTGAGAATGCACCAGGTTTAATCAGAAAGCTACTCGGGAGACCAGAAATCAAGGGGAGTGACCGTCAGAAACCAGTGGTAGTGACCAGACACAAAGGGGAGTGAGCACAAAACAAGAGAGTGATAAGAAAGTCACCGAAAGTAATAAAAAGCAGAGTGATCAGAAAGCAAAGCAAGCGATCAGAAAGCAAATAGGTTGATCAGAAAGCAAATAGGTTGATCAGAAAGCAAAGGGAGTGATCAGAAAGCAAAGCAAGCGATCAGAAAGCAAATAGGTTGATCAGAAAGCAAAGGGAGTGATCAGAAAGCAAACGGAGTGATCAGAAAGCAAATAGGTTGATCAGAAAGCAAAAGGAGTGATCAGAAAGCAAATAGGTTGATCAGAAGGCAAAAGGAGTGATCAGAAAGCAAATAGGTTGATCAGAAAGCAAAGGGAGTGATCAGAAAGCAAATAGGTTGATCAGAAAGCAAAAGGAGTGATCAGAAAGCAAATAGGTTGATCAGAAAGCAAAGGGAGTGATCAGAAAGCAAATAGGTTGATTAGAAAGCAACGTGGAGAAATCTGATCAGAAATCAAGAGGAATGATGATCAGCAAGCAACGGCAGTGAGTGGTTCCAGCGTGACAGGGAGAAGTGGTTAGATAAAAGCCTGTACATTCTCTCCCTTGCCAACCGGTTTGCAGACGCGCGATGGACAGCTACGTATCGTTCACAATGCACCTGCTTGTTGGCCTTATGCAGCCGGTGGGCCACACCGATCCGGCCGTGGCCTGCCGCTGCCTAGTCAGCTACACCAGTCTGGTGAAGGAGACCACAGTATGGGCCGAGGAGCACATCGAGCCGCCGCTGCGGCCCACCCGGGCTCTGTTCCCAGACGAACACGAGCGCGAGCCAATAGTCAATCGATATGTAGCCGAGAGTCCATTCCTGCTGGATTCGCTGATGCGCCCGGAAGCATTTTTTAGTGCACTTCTTGGCGTGTACAACTACTCGGGTGTTCAAGCGGCTCTAATTGGCCGGGGCGCCAGCCAATCGCAACTGGCTGCCGCGGAGTCGGCCGTTAATGAACTGCGCCGCACTATTAATTCATCCCGCTGTTCAGTAGCAATTAACTCGCCGCAGTCGTTGCGTTTTGCTTGCCGTAATGCGGTCCGGAGAGCGCTATTAGCGACCGAAGTGAATTACGTGCACTCTGTGTACCAGTACCTGCCGCTCGACTTTGCGACTAGAGCGTTTCTGGTCTATCAGCGTGAGATTGCCTGCGTTATGGAATCGCGGCCTAGAACTCGGTACACGGGCCTGTGACGCTTGCGTTTAGCCTTGTTTTGCAGTGTCTTAGAAGACAACTTTCTCAATATCCATATAGATTTCAATACTCGTACAATGCTGATTTCTATTTACAGTTCTCCAATACTACGAGTATTGTATTTTTTAAATGTTTTGTAACGATAACGTTTATGTACTCTATCTTAATATTGTGATAAATTCCAGTATATTATATACGATACGATTCCTTAAAATTTATTACTTAATAAAAAATTGCGGGAATCTTTTTTTTGTTTTTTTTAATCAGATTTATTTACAATTTCAGGGTAAAATAATTCCAATTTTGAACTTACTTCATTTGGGTCATTAAAATGCTACGTATTCAGACAAAAATCGAAAATTATACGAGCCTTACCGAGAGGCAGCAATTTTTTAATAGCATCCAAGCAATTTGCTTAAAACTCGTAATTTTCTATAGAAGCCTGGACTACATCGACGGTAATTTGAAACGGCTGCTGAGTTTATTCGCGTATGCATGCACTTCAATATAAATGATCCATTATATATCCCGTACTGATTCTTTCATACATGCAAGACTACGTTGATTCGCGTAGATGCCACGGCTATATTTGCTCGTAATTCACATCTTAATTTACTCACTGAATAGTTCAATAAAAGAAGCCTACATATACGTGAAACCTTGTACGAGCTGAATGATGACTGGCTTTGATCCACCAGCAACTAGTCGGTCTTTGGTACATGTATTCGTGTCAATCGTACTGTAAATGTGTGTTTAGCTCAATCTAATAAACTTCGCGCTAACACGTTGCTGGCAAGGACCACATAGGAGAAAGAACGTAAAAACACGGCAACTTTCATTGTTCACTGCAGTGAATCTCGAAACGGGTGCATTCGCATGTTCTTCACTCATGATCAAGGACTTCTTCACGTGATATGTAGTCCCAGCTTTCAGATGTATTTAATTTATCTTAAAAAAGATATAAAGTTTAATAAACTGACCATTCCAATGAAAAATTCTACCTTTGCATACTCGTAAGTACACACTGATCTTGAAAGATCATTTAGATAATTCTGTTAAATTGTCAGTCGCTTTTTAATCATAATATTTATTTACTTTTTGAGGCTAAAACTTCTCTTCAGAGATAAATTTGTGAAGTACTTTAAGAAAGAAAGTGACTTAAGTCCTTTGAAATTTTAAGGTACCTGGTACTTATAATACATTTGTTATATTTTAGTACTGTTTGTGCAAACTCAAAATTATCGCCGAATGTCGGTCAATTCACTTTTCCCTCGCATTTCAATGCGGTGAATGCTTAGTTTAGTTTAGCGGTAACGACGTAATGTCTCTGGGTTGAGCTAAGGAAAAATTTGTTGTGTTGTGTGTGAGATCCAGTTAATTTAATATTTTTCTAAAACATTTACTCTACATGATTTGCATGTATCTATCTAGGGCCCCAATATGATATGAGCCAATAGTATAACAGTTTACAGTTAAAAACAAAAACTTATTTAAAAATGTGTTGAAAGGTGATTGTTGTCTATTTAATGAACATTAAAAAGTTTATCTGTAAAAATTATCTGGAAAACCTAGTTACACTTTGCTCTGAAATGATATTAAGATTTAAATATGTTGTAGTGTATAGTATAGTATAGTTAAAAAATCTATCTCCAGACAGAAAGGAATAATCAAACTAAATAAATATTTAAAACAACTAAATAATAGCAAATTAGCACACTCAAAATATAATACTTATTAGTTATTTTAGAAATTAAATTATTAGTATTGTTGCTAATGCCTAGTAATGGCTTTACTTAATATTATATAGTGTATTTTTATATTCTTTTGAAACAAAACATAATCCAAAAAAATATTTAAAAGGTGTCACAGGCCTTTTGGCTCTCTATGAGAATTCCACCGTTATGCCACCAAAGTTGTCACAGGGGGTTTTGCTTCCTTCTTAATAATATCCCACTGCTGTTACCAAGCTGTTACAGTGCTCTTCCCTATACACTGAGAATCCCACTAAATGCCACCAAAAGCTGTCCCAGGGCTCTTATTTATTCTTTTGTTTAACTTTACTCTCTGCCACCAAAGTTGTTGCAGGCCTGTTAATTCTGTCTTTCTACTTAATGTACTTTTTGCATAAATGTACTAATAATATTGGTAGTATCTACTTATCTACTTATATTGATAGCGTCTACTTATCTAATGGTAGCGGTTGTACATGTACTGTACCTTTTGCCTGAGCAGTCTATTGGCACTGTCTACTCTTATATCTCTCAGTCCTAGGCGTTCCCTGGATCAGAGGGTCACAGCTTTATATTTTCCTTGCCCTGAGGCGATTTTCTCTCGCTCTGAGGCGGTTCTCCTGCCCTGAGGCGAATTTACTATTACTGCCCTGAGGCGACTTCTCGCTTTTAGTGGATCTTAATATTACTCCCAAGTTGGGGCTTCCACTCTAAGAAATGAATAAGACACTGAACAATTTTCTTGTCAGATTTTAGCTTTTGCTAAAGCACACAAACGAACAAGTTAAACGAGTTGGGCGAGTTGTCCGAGTTGGTCCTCTTGCCCTGCTCAGAGCTTCTATTTATAGTAGAAATCATTATAGTTTATAACAAATATTAATCGCGAAATATTTTTGCAACTCACCACATTTAAACAAAAATACTAGTAATTTCTTTTTAGCGCAGATTTGAACTAAAGTTTCTAAGAAAATGAGTTACTATTAGCACTATTGTATAGTATCATACTATTATTAATGCACTGTCTCAAAGGCCAACTATTTTAGCTATTTTTTATTGATAAAAGAAATCACAAAAGTAATACATAAGAGTATATTTTGTCTTGTCTCATATGGAATTTTTGTTATTTTTGTGTTTATATTTGGGTTTGGCTACTTATTAATCAGTAAGGCCCTACCACCTTATATTTATAGAAACTTAAAAAGTATTGACTTATATATGATATCATGCTTGGGCGCAACCTAGGGATTCACCTGGCTGTTTCTATTGGCAACACACACACATATAAGTCGCTATTGGATGGAATAGTAGTCACGTGACTGCTCTCAGCCAATAGCGACTTACATGTGTGTTGCCAATAGAAATGGCCAGGTGAATCCCAAGGTTGCGCATGTATGTATGATATATATCAAATAATTTTAATATTAGATTTATATAACAGACCTATTTATTGTTTTTAGAGCCTTAAAAATGGAGTATATTAAATTAAATATGATTATGTTATAATAATCAAAATGAGTTTATGCAATAAATATTAACTTTGAATTAGCTCTAAAAGTTTAAGTATTATAGTACAGTAGCAAATGCATAGGGTTGTTTAGGAGTCAGAGTGGCCCCACTTTAAGTTTAAAATCAAGATCTGTCACTTATAGTATTGCTTCAACAGCCATTTTAAGCGGTTTATTTAATTAAGAAGCTAACTTACCCATTTGTAGAGATTATATATCAAGTAGCAATGAAAGCATTTAACTTATTTATAATAATTTTGACAATCCATAGACCACTGTTTCAATAGAAAGACCTTTTTTAATTTGCCCTTACAGGATTCCCCAAATTACGCCATGGGCTGGGAGTTTGCCTCTCCCGATTTTGCAATGCAAGACTGCATTGCACAGAAAGACCTTCTAGCCGACCATCTGCACCAGCTGTGCTGCGAGCTGACCGACCCCTGCGCCTCTGCGAGCAGCGCCTCGAGGCCGCTCTCGAACTGAAGCAGTTGGCAGCCCAGCCCGGCACTGCCGACTGCTTCCTGGCCGACCTCGGCCTACTGGACGCCCTGCTTGCCGCCGCCACCCAGGCCGTCGACGCCGTGGCCAACTCGGCCAGCCACCTGGAGAGCAGCCTGTTCGCAGCCCTGGCCGGCCTCATGTCCAGCCAGGCAGACCTCATCCACGCGTTTCTTCACTGGACCTCTGCGCTGCCCGGCGGCGGCGGCCCAGCGGCCCTCATGGCGGTGAAATTCGCCTCCGCCTGGCTGCTGAAATCGCCGGGTTTGGCTCGCCGCTGTCCGCTTGGTAGTCGGCAAGTTCTGCTGACTGCGGCTCTGCGCCTGCTGAGGTCGGCGCCCAGCGTCCGGTTCGCCATCCAGCTGCTGGCCCTGGCCGAGGCGGCCGTTACTGCGCCGCTGGGTGGCCACCGAGTTGCGGGCTGCGAGGCAGCGGCCACCTCCGGGGAGGACGATGATGGTGAGGCCTCGTTAACCAAACCTTATTTTGGTAGAGAGTTCCGCCATAGCTAAGGATACGGCTATGCCAGGGGTCGGCAAGCTTTATTACTTCAAGAGCCAGATAGAGAATCTAGCGCCTTACTGCGGGTCAGCGGAGGGAAGAGAGAAGACGGAATAGCGAAGAGAGAGGAGAGATAGGAGAAATTAGAGACGAAGGTATAAAGGAGAAGAGAAGAGGAGATTATTTTAGAGTGAAGAGAGCTGAGAAGAGACACCAACCTCGAGCGGGCCGGATTGCTATTGTGAGTTTCAAAGGACCCGAGGGCCGGATAGAGAGGCTTCGCGGCTTGTAAGCTACGGATTCGGAGGTTTTCAGACAAAACATACAGGTATGGATATGGTTACGGGAACGAATATTTCTCATATTTAGTAACATTAGCTACTTAATAACTGAGAGTTAAAAGACATAAAAGATCAAACAACAGTAGAAATGGATGAATGTTGCCAGTTTAAAAGCTTTTGTGAGTGGAACTCTCAGGTTCCTGGGGTTGGGGACTCAAGCAACGGAGAATCCCGACGCCACATGCATTCTAGATTTCGGAATTGGCATCCGAGATTTCAGAATCGGCATTCCAGATTTCGGAATTGGCATCTCAGATTTCGGAATCGGCATTCCAGACTTCGGAATTGGCATCCCAGATTTCGGAATCGGCATTCCAGATTTCGGAATTGGCATCCCAGATTTCGGATTTGGCATCCCAGATTTCAGAATTGGCATCCCAGATTTCAGAATCGGCATTCCAGATTTCGGAATTGGCATCCCAGATTTCAAAATTGGCATCCCAGATTTCAAAATTGGCATCCCAGATTTCAAAATTGGCATCCCAGATTTCGGAATTGGCATCCCAGATTTCAAAATTGGCATCCCAGATTTCAAAATTGGCATCCCAGATTTCAAAATTGGCATCCCAGATTTCGGAATTGGCATCCCAGATTTCAAAATTGGCATCCCAGATCAACACCTTACATTTCGAAATTCCCTTTTCACATTCCTGAAATTCTGAATTGGCATCCAAGATGCTAAAAGCTCATAAAATTTTACCACATGGTCAGCGCAAATCGACAACCACGGCTTCGGCAGTGGTGGCTGCATCGGCGACGATCCCGGAGCAGACGACGTTGACGACCCGCTGACCGGCATTCTGGCTTTCTTGGCTGAGCAGCTTCGGCTGCCGCGCACTCAGCACTGCCTGCGCCTGCGCGCTGTGGAGCTGGCCAGCCTCTCTGCTCGGCGCGGCGCGAGCCGGCGACAGCTGGCCTCAGGAGTCTGGCCTGTGCTGCGCGAAGGTGAGACCGAGCTTGATTTGCCGTATTCAGTATTGCCCACACCAGATACCATCCCGTAGCCTTCCCACACCAGATACCATCCCGTAGCCTCCCCACACCAGATACCATCCCGTAGCCTCCCCACACCAGATACCATCCCGTAGCCTCCCCACACCAGATACCATCCCGTAGCCTCCCCACACAGATACCATCCCGTAGCCTCCTCACACCAGATACCATCCCGTAGCTTCCCCACACCAGATACCATCCCGTAGCCTCCCCACACCAGATACCATCCCGTAGCCTCCTCACACCAGATACCATCCCGTAGCCTCCCCACATCAGATACCATCCCGTAGCCTCCCCACACCAGATACCATACCGTAGCCTCCCCACACCAGATACCATACCGTAGCCTTCCCACACCAGATACCATCCCGCAGCCTCCCCACACCAGATACCATCCCGTAGCTAGCCTCCCCACACCAGATACCATCCCGTAGCCTCCCCACACCAAATACCATCCCGTAGCCTTCCCACACCAGATAACCATCCCGTAGCCTTCCCACACCAGATACCATCCCGTAGCCTCCCCACACCAAATACCATACCGTAGCCTTCCCACACCAGATACCATCCCGTAGCCTTCCCAGACCAGATACCATCCCGTAGCTAGCCTCCCCACACCAGATACCATACCGTAGCCTTCCCACACCAGATACCATCTCGCAGCCTCCCCACACCAGATACCATCCCGTAGCCTCCCCACACAAAATACCATCCCGTAGCCTTCCCACACCAGATAACCATCCCGTAGCCTCCCCACACCAAATACCATCCCGTAGCCTCCCCACACCAGATACCATCCCGTAGCTAGCCTTCCCACACCAGATACCATCCCGTAGCCTTCCCACACCAGATACCATCCCGTAGCCTTCCCACATCAGATACCATCCCGTAGCTAGCCTCCCCACACCAGATACCATCCCGTAGCTAGCCTTCCCACACCAGATACCATCCCGTAGCCTCCCCACACCAGATACCATCCCGTAGCTAGCCTCCCCACACCAGATACCATCCCGTAGCCTTACCATACCAGATACCATCCCGTAGCCTCCCCACACCAAATACCATCCCGTAGCCTCCCCACACCAAATACCATCCCGTAGCCTCCCCACACCAGATACCATACCATAGCCTCCCCACACCAGATACCATCCCGTAGCCTCCCCACACCAGATTACCATCCTGTAGCTTCCCCACACCATATTACCATCCTGTAGCCTCCCCATTCACCCTAGATTCCTCCATCCTCTCCCATTATATTTTTGCAAGGCCTCCGACCACGTCGCGGCCAACTCGACGCCGACCTGGCCGAGCTGGCCGCCGCCGGATTGTCCGACTGCTCCGGACAGCTTCGTTTGGCTGGAGTCGACGAAGTAACACCTGTCCTAATTGAGTTTGTCACATGTGGAGGCACCGATGCAGCCTCGGCTGACGGGTTGGCCTCGGCCCAGTTGGTTGCCATGACAACTGCCGATAAACTGTTAGAGGCGGAATCGCCCGCCTGCGCCGCTGTCTGGGTGTTCAATTCGTGCATCCAGCTGCTGCGCTGGTGCCTGGCCAGGCGGGCCGCTCTGTCTCGCTGCCCGGAGCGGCTCTGCCTGGCGATCTCGCTGCTGGACCGCCTGCTGCAGCTGGCCGAGCCCCCGGTGCCGCCTACGTTCGCCAAGGATGCCAGGACGCTGCTGAGACAGCTTGACTGCGAAGCTAACCAAGCTGCGGCTGAGGTGAGCTGGTCTGTGCTCACTTACACCTGCTGCCATTGTGGAGCTCTGTACTTGAGTCCAACCCAACCATGCCAGATCCTCAGTTGCTGGGCCACTGGCACCCTGCCGGATCCCCAGTTGCTGGGCCACTGGCACCCTGCCAGATCCTCAGTTGCTGGGCCACTGGCACCCTGCCAGATCCTCAGTTGCTGGGACACTGGCACCCTGCCGGATCCCCAGTTGCTGGGCCACTGGCACCCTGCCAGATCCTCAGTTGCTGGGCCACTGGCACCCTGCCAGATCCTCAGTTGCTGGGCCACTGGCACCCTGCCAGATCCTCAGTTGCTGGGCCACCCGCACCCTGCCGGATCCCCAGTTGCTGGGCCACCCGCAACCTACCAGATCCTCAGGCGGTTTTGTAGGATTTCGGACGCTTTGTGCTCTGATGAGGACTATCGATCGAATGCACAGGCAAAAGATCCCAACCATCTCTACATGCAGGGCGCTGCGGCGAGCGGTCCGTCCCCGGCCTGCAGCCTGCTCTCCCTGACTGGGCGGCTTCGCCTGCTGCCGCTGTCGCCAGCTTCGGAGCGGACTGGCGAGGCCGAACTGCTGACCAGCTGCCTCTGCCGCCTGCTAGCCTGGGCGCCCGGCCACTGCCAGGGCAGGCGGCTGCTGCCGCGTCTGCGGCTGGCGCTGAGCGGCTTCGTTGACGCGGCTGCCGACGCAGCCGAAGCTGTCTCGAGCGCGACAAACCCGGCGGATGTCGCCGAATTCACCGGCGGCCATCTGGCGCGGGTCTGGCTGGCATACGCCGAGTGTCGAAGGCGGGCTGCCTGCCTCGGCTGGCTGGAGGAGCTGGCCAGCGGCCAAGTAGATGAGGACTCGCTGGTTGCCAACTGCTGGCAACTGATGGAGCTGCAGCTGCCGGTGCGAACTGAGTTTGACTTCCGGCTGCAACCGTTTGCCGCGCTGGCCGAGGCGCTGGACCGCAGCGATGTCCGACTGGCCAAAGCGGCGTTGAGCCACGCGGCGAGAGCCGGCGCTCTCGACGTTTTCTTTGGCTGCGAGAGCCGCCTGCGGGAGCTGACAGCGGAGCCTCAGCGACTGCTGCTCTCAGCCGGCCTGCTGCTCGAGTCCGTGTGCGCGCGGCATCCCGACCGGCGACGGCCACTGCGCTGCTTGGATTTGCTGCTGGAGGATGTGCAGCTGCGGCAGCGGCTCTGTGCTCACTCTGCCGATGCGTATGAGGTGAAATTGTATACTTTATTATGTTCTCCGGGGTTCTTAGCTACCTAGTCCAGTTCCTGCTCGATTCCATAACTTCTCGATTCCTAAGAGAGAGCTGCCACTTCCTTATACTAGACCCATTAGATTCCAGTTACCCATCCCTGATCCCACTGGACTCCCTAAGCACTGATGCCAGCTCCCCATCCCTGATCCCACTGGACTCCCTAAGCACTGATGCCAGCTCCCCATCCCTAAACCCACTGGACTCCCTAAGCACTGATGCCAGCTCCCCATCCCTGATCCTACTGGACTCCCTAAGAACTGATGCCAGCTCCCCATCCCTGATCCTACTGGACTCCCTAAGCACTGATGCCAGCTCCCCATCCCTAAACCCACTGGACTCCCTAAGCACTGATGCCAGCTCCCCATCCCTGATCCTACTGGACTCCCTAAGCACTGATGCCAGCTCCCCATCCCTGATCCTACTGGACTCCCTAAGCACTGATGCCAGCTCCCCATCCCTGATCCCACTGGACTCCCTAAGCACTGATGCCAGCTCCCCATCCCTAAACCCACTGGACTCCCTAAGCACTGATGCCAGCTCCCCATCCCTAAACCCACTGGACTCCCTAAGCACTGATGCCAGCTCCCCATCCCTGATCCCACTGGACTCCCTAAGCACTGATGCCAGCTCCCCATCCCTGATCCTACTGGACTCCCTAAGCACTGATGCCAGCTCCCCATCCCTGATCCTACTGGACTCCCTAAGCACTGATGCCAGCTCCCCATCCCTGATCCCACTGGACTCCCTAAGCACTGATGCCAGCTCCCCATCCCTAAACCCACTGGACTCCCTAAGCACTGATGCCAGCTCCCCATCCCTGATCCTACTGGACTCCCTAAGAACTGATGCCAGCTCCCCATCCCTGATCCTACTGGACTCCCTAAGCACTGATGCCAGCTCCCCATCCCTGATCCTACTGGACTCCCTAAGCACTGATGCCAGCTCGCCATCCCTGATCCTACTGGACTCCCTAAGCACTGATGCCAGCTCGCCATCCCTGATCCTACTGGACTCCCTAAGCACTGATGCCAGCTCGCCATCCCTGATCCTACTGGACTCCCTAAGCACTGATGCCAGCTCGCCATCCCTGATCCTACTGGACTCCCTAAGCACTGATGCCGGTCCCCATCCCAGACTCTAACAATCCATTCCCTTCATCTCAAGCCCCGCTCATTATAATACTATGGCTGCTCTCCCAGGGTGTTATCGAGGTTGTCAGCGGCGGAGTTGGCCTTGGCGCAGAAGATCGCGATGAGTTTCATTTCGAGGACGTCGAGTTTGAAAACTGGGACAACTTCGGCAGCAGTCCGACGGTCCTCGGTGGCGTCGGCCGACCGGCACCGGACAGCGAGCTGGCCGAGTTCGGCCTCTTTGCCGCGCTTACCGGCCTGGGCTACTGGCTCTGCTTGGCTGACCGTCTTCGCCGAGACCCCGCCGACCTGCTGGAGGCCTCTCCGGGCCTGTCGCTATCCAGGCTGCACTCCGCTGCCAATCAGCTGGCCGCAACCGTCGGGCAAGTCGCCGAAGCCGACCGCCGATTCGTTGCTGCCTGCGCCGCTCAGCCGGAGTCCGCGCTATTCGCTACCCGCGGCCTCTGCCGGCTTCGCCGCTCCGCCTTCGCTGACGCCGTCCTGCGCCGCCTCGCTGGCGACAGCGGCGCCGACCGCCTGCTTGACGATGTCCTCGACTGCGAACTGGCCTCGCCTCTCCGCGGCCGGCGACTTCCTGCCGGCCTCTCTCGCGCCGCCTGGCTGGCATTCCTTGCCCGGCCGGAGTGTCCGATCGCCGCCGGCCGCCTGGCTCGCCTGCTGGCCGACCCAGCTGGCCCCGGACCCGACCGGCGGCTGTTCGGCCGCTTGGCCGACCTGCTTCGGCTCCGCCCGGCCGCCCTGGCCGCGATCGGCCGGCTACTCTGCGACCTGTTAGACAACCTGGCTCCGGTCTCGACTGGTGGCCCATTGTCGTCGACGGCAGTCGGCTCGGTGTCCGACCTGGCCTTCCTGTGCACCGCCTGCCTGCCCGCCGAGCCGTTCCCGGCGCTGCTGAACCGCTGCTTGGCCTGGCTGAAGTGCAGCCTGCCGTCAAGGCGTTTCGACTGCCTTCGGCTGGGCCTCCTGCTGGAGCCGCGGGTGGCTGGCCTGCTGCGGCGATGCGGCAGACGGCCGTACGTCGGGGAGGACGACAGCGATGAGTTGCGCCGCCTGCTGGCCGAGCTGCTCCAGGTGTCGGTGGCCACCTGGAAGGCGGCTGAACTGCGGGAACCGGCGGCGCTGCAGCGGCTGGAGACTGCGGTGCTGATGTGCGCTTCAGCGGGACTGCTGCCCCAAACAGAGGCCTGACAGGTCCCCGGCTTGGGAATCAAGTGATGAACTCAAACCCGGTTGCTAGGGTGATCAACTCAAACCCGTTTGCTAGGACTATGAACTCAAACTCAGTTGCTAGGGTATTATTTAAAAATTTCAGCTGTACACCAAATCGAAAACTGCATCATCAACTTGTTATTTACTTGCTGTAGACTCTCAGTGAGTAATCAGAGTAGTGAATGGAGAATCTGACAATTCCAACTTATATTAAGATATTAGGCTCCCAGATCTACGAGACTGTGTATCGCAGCAGTTAAAGTTTCGCATTTCTAGGCAATGTTGACTATTTTTACAATCAAATCAAATTGAAAATCGATGCCCGAGTTTTGCTATTTTTATTGCTGGTTTCTGTTTTTTAGTTGCTATATTCGAACTGCACTACTCATTTGGGCTGGGGGGGCTTAGTAGTGTATACGATTGAATGCTCGTATTTTCTTCTTTATTTCAACTCCTCCGCCTCCCCCATTGACGAAGAGCTTCCATCATCTAATTAGAAAAAACTGACAGGCAGCATTTTATTGAATTTCCTGCAGATTAAAATTGGAATTTCGGTTTTCAGATGAAAAAAACATACATTTATTCCGATCCGAGGGAGGGAGGGGGGCACCGCGATGGCTGCAGATGAAAGGCTGTTGCAGTCTGCTTTCTGTCTACAATAAACAGACTGGGTGAGTAGAAGGCTTAATCTTCTTTGCCATTGCTGCTTTTTCCATCCCATCTGCCCTGCCCCTTGAGCACTGCATAGGCAATGCATTTTTTTAAATTAATGCCACAAATTGATATGACAAAGCTGCAGCTTATTTAATGAAGTGCTTCAGTTTTTGTAGATGATTTGTTCGCCGCTTTCTCTACACTAAATAATCATTTCATTTCCGCTTTTTACTCTTCTTCAAAAAGATTAGATTAAATGGAATGAAACCATGCAATGTTCTTATCCGAGCATTTCGGTTATAAAATATATTGCCAGCTGTAAAATGTTTTCTATTTTTAGCTGGAAAACAACAAAGGGCGATTGTTCCAATGGACGATTTTTCCAATAGGAGATTCTTTGGTGGGCGATTCTCCAATGGTCGCTTTTGGACATGAACGATTTTTAGAGAGGGGCGATTTTTCCAATTGGCGATTCTCCAATGGGCGACTCTCCAATGGGCGATTCTTGGACAGGAGCGATTCTCCAATGGGCGATTCTTGGACAGGAGCGATTTTCCAATGGGCGATTCTTGGACAGGAGCGATTTTCCAATGGGTGATTCTTGGACAGGAGCGATTTTCCAATGGGCGATTCTTGGACAGGAGCGATTTTCCAATGGGTGATTCTTGGACAGGAGCGATTCTCCAATGGGCGATTCTTGGACAGGAGCGATTTTCCAATGGGTGATTCTTGGACAGGAGCGATTTTCCAATGGCCGATTCTTGGACAGGAGCGATTTTCCAATGGGCGATTCTTGGACAGGAGCGATTTTCCAATGGGCGATTCTTGGACAGGAGCGATTTTCCAATGGGCGATTCTTGGACAGGAGCGATTTTCCAATGGGCGATTCTTGGACAGGGCGATTTTTGGATGGCCAGATGAGGGTTGGCATTTCAGCATCTGCACTATCCCCATTTGACCCCTATTTAACTATTTGGTATGAGGGCAGCCGCCCAGCAGTTCAATGCATTGGGCTAAATTAGGAACCTAAAAAGGATGGAGGATTTTGTCTTCTACAAAAGTTATAATATAATGCCTTATATGGGTGCTGAAAGGCTGCTGTTGCAGTGCAAATTCCACTCTCTCCCTCTCTACCCCCCCTCTCAGTCGGCCTTCTTCTATAATGTATGACTAGCCCAGCCTAGCAACTGTGGCCGATCGCTAAAAGTGCAACAAGACACAGCTTGCTTGCTTTTCCCTTTGCCTGGTTTCCAAATGAGGAATTGGTTGTTTGCCTAAAGTCTATATGCGGAATGCAATATTGATACCGGGCTGGGTGCAGACTGGAATGCCCGGCTCGCATTTAGGCGAGAGGGTATCTGTCTAAGGGTCTTAGTTAGCTTAGCCCAAATTCCTGTCCAATGCACTTCTGCCATCCATCTGTGCTTTACAGTTTCCAGATTAATGCTGCTGTGTTTGCATCCTGCTCCCCAGCTATTGTGCGTTGATCTAAATCTGGAGTCGGCTTAACTGTAGAGGAGAGAATACAGGAGACAGAGAAGAGGAAAGCGAAGATGAGATCAGAGAGAAGATGAGAGGATTGTTAAGATGAGAGATATAAAGGAGAGAAGACGAGAGGAGAAGAGAAAGAAGAGAAGAGGGCTGAGAAGTAACATCAATTCCTTGATTGCTATAGTGAATTTTTTAAAGACCCGATGGCGCATTTGAATTATAAATCATCAGAACATTCCCGAAAAAATGAAACTACCAAAACCCTAAAATCCCAAACCCTGAAATCCCGATTCCTAAAATCCCAAACTTCCTGAATTCCCAAACCCTGAAATCTCAAAGCCTGAAATCCCAAACCCTGAAATCTTGAAGCCTGAAATACCAAAGCCTGAAATCCCAAGGCCTGAAATCCCAAAGCCTGAAATATCAAACCCTGAAATCCCAAACCCTGAAATCCCAAACCCTGAAATCTTAAAGCCTGAAATCCCAAACCCTGAAACCCCGAACCCGAAAATCCCTAACCCTGAAATCTCAAACCCTGAAATCTCAAAAGCTGAAATTGTAAAGCCTGAAATCCCAAACCCTGAAATCTCAAAGCCTGAAATCCCGAACCCTGAAATCTCAAACCCTGAAATCTCAAACCCTGAAATCTCGATTCCTAAAATCCCAACACTGAATCTTAAGCCTTCAAACGGAATGCCCAAGACATTACGTTCAAGATGTATCCTGGATTGCAGACGACCCATCCTTGATCTCGAATTCTGAAAGCGGAAATTCGATTTCCCAGTCCCAATAAAAGTTGTACATTCTTGGGCAATAGTTCAAACCAATTCCGCATAAAAATAGTCTGCAGCCGGCTTTATGCTATCCTTAATACCCAAATACTGCTGCACAAGCATACATCCGAAAATTGCAAAATTTTCCATTTTAGTATTTTCGGTCATTTTCCCTGGAAACCCAGCTAGTCAGTCAGCTTTAAAGGCCCGGCGGCTCGATCTATAGAGTGAAAAATTCAAAATTGCTCCAACCGCCCGCCCGTCCGTCCATCCATCTGCGCTGACATGATGAGAAAATAACTTTATATTCCGCATTTCGAACGGTTTCAAGCGATTTATAGCTATAGCTTCTAGTCAGATGCCAATTTCAAATTTTCAAACTTTTACTGCAGTTCATCTCAATAGACAGGGCCTTTTTTATTTATTTTTATGTGAATATGCTATCTATCTAGTCTGTTTTGCACGCTATACTATAGCTGCTCTCTCCGAGTTAAACTTTTTGTTTTTCTTCACTTCTTTTGTTTTGCAACTGGGCAGTGAGTGCGGCAATGCAGTTAAGGTGGAGGAGGCTGGATTGCCCTGCAGCGCTCTGCCGGCGCATCTCTTGTGGCGATTTTTTTACATCCAATGTAAGTTTGGCGTCCCTCTGATATCCTAAGTAAGTTTGGCGCCCCCTGACATCCTATGTAAGTTTGGCGTCCCTCTGATATCCTAAGTAAGTTTGGCGCCCCTCTGACATCCTAAGTAAGTTTGGCGCCCCTCTGACATCCTAAGTAAGTTTGGCGCCCCTCTGACGCCCTGCAGAAGTTTGGCGCCCCTCTGACGCCCTGCAGAAGTTTGGCGCCCCTCTGACGCCCTGCAGAAGTTTGGCGCCCCTCTGACACCCTGCAGAAGTTTGGTGCTCCTCTGACACCCTGCAGAAGTTTGGCGCCCCTCTGACGCCCTGCAGAAGTTTGGCGCCCCTCTGACGCCCTGCAGAAGTTTGGCGCCCCTCTGACACCCTGCAGAAGTTTGGCGCTCCTCTGACACCCTGCAGAAGTTTGGAGCCCCTCTGACGCCTTGCAGAAGTTTGGCGCCCCTCTGACATCCTGCAGAAGTTTGGCGCCCCTCTGACGCCCTGCAGAAGTTTGGCGCCCCTCTGACGCCCTGCAGAAGTTTGGCGCCCCTCTGACACCCTGCAGAAGTTTGGTGCTCCTCTGACACCCTGCAGAAGTTTGGCGCCCCTCCTCTGACGCCCTGCAGAAGTTTGGCGCCCCTCTGACACCCTGCAGAAGTTTGGCGCCCCTCTGACACCCTGCAGAAGTTTGGCGCCCCTCTGACACCCTGCAGAAGTTTGGCGCCCCTCTGACACCCTGCAGAAGTTTGGCGCCCCTCTGACACCCTGCAGAAGTTTGGTGCCCCTCTGACACCCTGCAGAAGTTTGGTGCTCCTCTGACACCCTGCAGAAGTTTGGCGCCCCTCTGACACCCTGCAGAAGTTTGGCGCCCCTCTGACACCCTGCAGAAGTTTGGCGCCCCCCCTGACATGAAACCCAATTGAAAATCGCCCTGTCGCCAGACGGTAGTATGGAGAAACACAGCAACAGCTAGTGAGCTACACAGAAAAACTGCTCATAAATTACGAGCGTAAGTGCAGTTTTTTTAGCAATTTGTTCGCCAAACAGTATGAGTAATACTAATAAATAGATAAGAGTCTAAACCTTCACAGGCTTGTCACGTCATTGTATTTTTTGCACTAGAGAGAGAGAGAGAGAGATAGCTAGGAGGGGTGAGAGGGAGTCCGGTGGTCAGCCTGAGCCATGAATTTCTAGAATTAGCCAATCTGGATTGGAAAGCCAAACACATGGCAAGAAGTCGGAGCCCTTTGTCTATATTGTATTTTGTTTTAATTCCAAAGCTCTATCAGCCTGCTACAGGACTAATAATTTCCAATCCAGATACTTCATACGAGTGGTTGTCCTTAGGCTAATAATATTGATAGTATGTCTTCTCTACCTCTCATCTATTTCTGGTACTCGCAATGTATATGCATACATGTATACATAGCTTTTATAAACAGTTTCTATTTCATCATTCTGAACTAGTGCGACACTGTGCGGGCGATAATAGCAGATAGCAGATAAAGCTGCTATTACTTTCTGCTACAAGTTGGTTCATAGCAAGGTCATCACGCGAAGTTCAATGCGCAGGGGCAGGCGGGTCGGCATGATGGGGATAACTTGGAGAGAAATTCGCGAAGCCTCAAAAGCTGTGTTACAAAGATGCACCCCTAATTAGCATGGGTAACGGGAAGGCTGACGGGGGAACAGCGAAGGGGCGTAGGTAATTTCTAAAGAAGCTCTTCAACAGCTCTTTTGCTCTATATTTAAGAATTCGTGATCCTACATCTGATCGGCTTGTGCTGCCTGTAGAAGAGGCTGCTACTGATTAGTATTAGTATCTGCCTCTCGTCTGCTTTAAATGGCATGCTATTAGCATTAAAGGATTTTGTTCATTCGAAATGCGTAGCCAGGCGCTATATGTCTACTTAGCGGCACTAAATATGTACTTAGAGGCGCTAGATATCTGCTGAGGGGCGCCATGATAGCAAGACGGGGCGCCATGATAGCAAGAGGGGGCGCCATGATAGCAAGAGGGGGCGCCATGATAGCAAGACGGGGCGCCATGATAGCAAGAGGGGGCGCCATGATAGCAAGACGGGGCGCCATGATAGCAAGACGGGGCGCCATGATAGCAAGAGGGGGCGCCATGATAGCAAGACGGGGCGCCATGATAGCAAGACGGGGCGCCATGATAGCAAGACGGGGCGCCATGATAGCAAGACGGGCGCCATGATAGCAAGAGGGGACGCCATGATAGCAAGAGGGGGCGCCATGATAGCAAGAGGGGACGCCATGATAGCAAGAGGGGGCGCCATGATAGCAAGAGGGGGCGCCATGATAGCAAGAGGGGGCGCCATGATAGCAAGAGGGGGCGCCATGATAGCAAGAGGGGACGCCATGATAGCAAGACGGGGCGCCATGATAGCAAGAGGGGACGCCATGATAGCAAGAGGGGACGCCATGATAGCAAGAGGGGCGCCATAATAGCAAGAGGGGGCGCCATGATAGCAAGACGGGGCGCCATGATAGCAAGAGGGGGCGCCATGATAGCAAGAGGGTCATTTATCGGCATTCGCGATCTCCTGCACCTTTTTTTAACAAAATATCACACGCAAATTATTTGTTATTCAGTTGGCAAAACAGTTTAGAACTAAAAGTACATTCTGTCGTGTTCTATTTTCTTCAAGCTTTCCCAATCCAGGGTTCTAATCAAAGAATTTGGAATTTTTCTCTGCCTAATCTGCGCCATTGTCAGTTAGAGCATTGCATAGAGCATTACATTTCTTGGCTGGGGTGGCGGATTTAATCTCTCTGCTGTGCTCAAAACATTATTATTGCGACTGTAATGCGACTCGCGCGACCCCAGGAAACAACACGGCGGTGAGAAACAATGCATTTCAATATAAAAAAACAGTCATGTAAATAAATGTATTATAAATATAGTATTGGCGTGCATTGTGCGTGCCACTCCGAGGAACAGCTGCATAATTGAAGCCGGACTGCCTGAGCTGCCGAAAAATAAGACCGTGGAAAACTTGCTGTACGAGCGGCATGAGCGAAGGGAGTTTGATGCCAACAGTTCGGGTAATTAAGGTAGAATGGCTGAGCTTTTGATGGAACTCCAATTGAGATAAATAAGTGAGATTCTGAGAGACATGGAAGATAAACAGTGAGATTCTGAGAGAAATTGAGATAAACAGTGGGATTCTGAAAGAAACGGGAGATAAACAGAGACGGAAGATAAACAATGAGATTCTGAGAGAAATGCGAGATAAACAGTGAGATTCTGAGAGACATGGAAGATAAACAGTGAGATTCTGAGAGAAATTCGAGATAAAAAGTGAGGTTCTGAGAGAAATGGGAGATAAACAGTGAGATTCTGAGAAGAATGAGAAATTCTGAGAGATTCTGAGATTCTGATATTAGATTTTTAAAGCAATACTTGAGATATGAAATTGAAATCGCATGTCTTCTTTTGCTATAGCAATTTTGCAGTGTAAGAAGACTTAAGCAGCTTAATGTTGTGAATATTCATAAATAGCTGGGCCAAACACTGCGAGCGCTGCATGCGGACAGATACTCGTATAGAGGAGCTAGTAGACAGGATGTACCCTGCTCCATGGGACAGGGAAGCGCGGAGATCTTGTCCTAGTAACAGTTAATCATGTGACCGGCTGTGCAGTTTCAATTTTCTCTTCAAGAAGCCCCCCTCCCCTCCTTCAGCAATCCGCGGATCGATAAGGATTCTCTCGAAATCCGCCCCAATGCTCCGAGCTGTAGCAGATTAAAGCTTTCAGTCGTCTTGCCTGCAGGAAGCCGAGCTTGTTTACTGGGGCTGTGGGGTGGGGTGGGGGCTACTCACAATGCTCTCTGTTCTAATAATAATACTGCTCAGGCTCTGCTTAAAAGTGCAGAGCGGGATGATGACTGCGCAGCCTCTCGAGTTTCTGTCTCCTCCTCCTCCTTACTCGTCATTTCCTTTTTGCCGTGCCTCTTTCCTCTGCCGCGCCTCAAAATTAGTCTGCCCCCCCTTTTGCTTTGAGCTATAGGGGATGGATTCAGAAGCTTCTACTAATATGCCCTCGCCCAGTCCAGCTGAGCCCCCCCCCGTGCTTGTTTTTGTGACAGGCTAATTTTCAAAAAAAACCTTGAAATCTGCATGCCCGTGCTCTCATATCCGCTGTCGCACTAGAAAATTTAACGATTTACTGCCCCGAGAGAATCCTGCTTTCCCGAGATCCTGCTACTTTCCGCTCAGGCGCTGCTTTGAGCATTGAATCTGTTGCTTCTACAGCCGCTACACTGCTCACTGCATCGGTTCATCCCCCTTCCAGCCCCTAGCTCTCCCGCATCTTCTCTTGCTTCCTCCATTCATCTTCTCTTTCATCCCGAAGTCTCCCTCCCCTATCTTTCTTATGCTCTCTACTTTGTCCCTCTCCCTCCTCACTCCATCTCTCCCTCTCTCTCCTCCCTATCTCCCTCTCTCCTTCTATCCCTCTCCCTCTCTCTTCCCCACCTCTCCATCTCTCCCAGTCTCCCCATCTCTCTCTCCTACTCCTTTCTCCCTCTCTCCCTATCCCTCCCTCTGTTTCTAATGCCCCGGCCCTTCCTACCAGCTGTGACGTGACGCCTATCTTCCCTTCGCAGTTTTATGCCCTCAAATCTGTGTGTTCTCTCATCTCAATTCAACTGCATTCCCCTCACTCTCATCCAGTCGTTGATTGATTTGCACCCAGGGACGGCATTTCCGGCATCACTTCGGACCGATTGCATTCTATATGTATAGTAATAAAATGTATTTTATTACTTTATACGAGTTGACAATGTGACTGCGCGAGAGAACGCACTCAAATCCTATTGAATCCCGGCATCTAACAGCAGTGCAATTGCGTCTGCACAACAATAGCAGCATGCAATGAGCAATGAATTCAATGCCCATATTGTATATTAATTTTTACTCTATACATTATTTACCATTCTTGGTGTGACTATAGAATAAAGAATTAATCAAAAGGCCTCTGTTGTGCGTTTTTTATGGCTTAGATTCTATTGATTGGAAGGGAATATTATGGTTAGTAATATTATTATTGGAAGTTATGCTAATCTGCATTAACACATTGATTGAATAGGTAAATTCTCATTGAAGCATGCAGCAGTCTCCTTCATTATCTGCTCATAATCACAATCTCTCCTCATGCATTGATGCTCAGTCGGCATTGTGTGTTGTAATAATATTCTATTTTTAACAATATACGGAGGTAAAGAAGGAAAACACTGCATGAACCAACGCCTCACTCCCCATCTTCTGGGGGGGGGGGGATGAGCAAGCTCAAAGAACAGCTAATGTTACATGCAATTTTGCCCGCCAAATGCTATAGAAACAATTGCAAGGTTGAGCTTAGACAAGTCGTCAACCAAGGACGACTAAAGTAACGTATACTTAAGTAGTCCTTGTCGTCAACGTGCAGGCTATTCTAACATCCTGATAATTCGAGCTGCTTGAATTAGCCACCCTTGTATGATAAGCTTTGACTTTCTTCTCAGTCTTCGACCAGTTCTGCAATTTGAGGTCGAATTTTCCTACTTACATAACTTTGGGAGGAATTTTTCCTTTTTGAAGCATAGCCAGGTGCATGTAATTTATTACACAGGGACTATTTTCAACCCCAAGCTTCTTCACATTCCCCCCGATTTTATTATACAGGGACTATTTTCAACCCCCAAGCTTCTTCACATTCCCCCCGATTTTATTATACAGAGACTATTTTCAACCCCCAAGCTTCTTTACATTCCCCCGATTTTATTATACAGGGACTATTTTCAACCCCCAAGCTTCTTCACATTCCCCCCGATTTTATTACACAGAGACTATTTTCAACCCCCAAGCTTCTTTACATTCCCCCGATTTTATTATACAGGGATTATTTTCAACCCCCAAGCTTCTTTACATTCCCCCGATTTTATTATACGGGCACTATTTGCAACTCTAAGCTTCTTCACATTCCCCGATTTTATTACACAGGGACTATTTTCAACCCCCAAGCTTCTTTACATTCCCCCGATTTTATTATACAGGCACTATTTGCAACTCTAAGCTTCTTCACATTCCCCCGATTTTATTACACAGGGACTATTTTCAACCCCCAAGCTTCTTTACATTCCCCCGATTTTATTACACAGAGACTATTTTCAACCCCCAAGCTTCTTTACATTCCCCCGATTTTATTATACAGGGATTATTTTCAACCCCCAAGCTTCTTTACATTCCCCCGATTTTATTATACAGGCACTATTTGCAACTCTAAGCTTCTTCACATTCCCCCGATTTTATTACACAGGGACTATTTTCAACCCCCAAGCTTCTTTACATTCCCCCGATTTTATTACACAGAGACTATTTGCAACTCTAAGCTTCTTCACATTCCCCCGATTTTATTACACAGGGACTATTTTCAACCCCCAAGCTTCTTTACATTCCCCGATTTTATTATACAGGCACTATTTGCAACTCCAAGCTTCTTCACATTCCCCCGATTTTATTATACAGGGACTATTTGCAACTCTAAGCTTCTTCACATTCCCCCGATTTTATTACACAGGGACTATTTTCAACCCCCAAGCTTCTTTACATTCCCCCGATTTTATTATACAGGCACTATTTGCAACTCCAAGCTTCTTCACATTCCCCCCGATTTTATTACACAGGGACTATTTTCAACCCCCAAGCTTCTTTACATTCCCCCGATTTTATTACACAGAGACTATTTGCAACTCTAAGCTTCTTCACATTCCCCCGATTTTATTATACAGGGACTATTTGCAACTCTAAGCTTCTTCACATTCCCCCGATTTTATTACACAGGGACTATTTTCAACCCCCAAGCTTCTTTACATTCCCCCGATTTTATTATACAGGCACTATTTGCAACTCCAAGCTTCTTCACATTCCCAAATTTTATTAACTTTTTCCACCCTAGGCTTCTTCACCCCCCCCCCCCCAATTTTTCGAGTATTACGCATGCCAGGCACTCTTCGGAACCCCCAACCGATTTCGAACGACTTTTGGAATGTGAAGATTGGAGGATTTTTCAAAGCATTCTCTACGACATTCGCCAGAAAGTACTCGTAGTTTGAGCAAACCGCCCGACCCGATATAACATTACTATTAGAGTAGCTCAAATAAATGGAAGCTTTGTACTTTTATATGAGTCAACATATTTCTGTTACGGTTTCCAATTCCAACTTCCCATGCACACTTTTTCAGAATTTTTATTCTCCAAATCATTCTTATCAATATAGAATCTCCATCTCTTCCTCTCTCTTGGTTTTAACTCTGCGCTGCCTTGCTTATGCGAAAGGTATACGAGTACATATCGTTTACATTACAATATATAAATCCGGGTTACCGAAATTGTACGAAACGTAGAAATTTATGTCGCATCTACGCTCGTAATATATATATGTATATACTTTTCAAGAGTGCTGAAACTTGAGCACGCGTCTATAGTACTCGTATATTGATGGATGGATATTTGATAGACTAATTCTATGCTTATAAATTCAGATTCCATTCCTCTATGCTCTACCCCTAACCAAATATTCCCTTGGGATCGATTTGCAATCAACTAGCAGCTGATAAAAGTCTCTTATTCCGATGCATCGATCTCTGGCTTATCTATATGTATACATATAAGATATATAATGTACTTTGACTTCTCTCAAGCCGACGGAGGCTTCTAGGCGTGTCTAATCCAATAGTATCAATTTCTACAAATATTCATAAATCGAAGCCGTTGATAATAATTTTCTCTTTCTCTTTGCCTATGAATATCAGATTTTGATGCATGTACTATAAATATTTTAACGTAATATTAGCAGCCTTCACCTTTTATGTTCCATCCAAGCTGTTTGCTTCGCAAAAGAAAATTTATAAATTTATTTCCTGTTGCTAGTGCGCCATGTTCTTTTGCCACGGTTGTTGGTATCGGAGATGTCAGATGTGCAGCTGCGCCTAGCATGGGGGAGGAGATATTAAGCTGCTAAAGTGCAGCAGTGCCTTTCCGAATCAGCTATAAAGCCTGTTTTACTTTTTGGTAAGCGTGGAATGACCTTTCATATCAGTTGTATAAGTAGGACTTTTTATCCACCACTTCATGCCTAATATTGCCATGCATAAGTTTTTTTGCTTAGCTGCGCAATTCTTGGGCATTCTTTGACCTTTTTGTATGCACTGGGGCGGGGGGGGTTGGTGAGGTTCAGGCCAGGCCTTCCGAAGCACCCCAGCGCGTTCCACCCCACATGTTCAGCACGCTATTTTACTCTCCAAATTCCAGTAGTGCTATATTATCTTTCTAACCAAGCCCCAACGCCCTAAGGCTAAGCCAAGCCCCTTATCTTATCAACGGTTGTGTTGTCTGGGTGTACATAGCTTGATGTGTGTGCTACACAGTACAAAATAGAAAGTGAAATAACCCCGTATTTTCTATCTGGATATAAGCCTTGTTTGTTTATAGATAGGCAAGTTAAATTTTAAACATACTGATTATTTATTAGCTATCAGCAACCTATAAAATGGTCACATTTATTAGTCTTAGTTAATGTTAAGAGCGAAGGGCAAAGTACAAAAAGTAATATATTTATCGCATGCATTCCGATTTCCACCCAGCAGTCACACTGGGCTTGACTGTACTTGTGCTAAATAAAAGCCAATGCAAACAACAGAACAATGTGCCGCTATTGCTGCTTAGGCAGATTTTCTTGTGCGCTTTATGCGCTTGCGACCTTGTTTTTGGTTGCTGAGCCCCACCCTAGTTGGAAATGGAAATTAATCAAAAGAAGGCTTTCTGTTACACGGTGCAGTATAGTTGCAGTGAGTCCGCAGTGAGTGACTACTGACTGAGACTCAAATTTTAATTACAAAATGAGCGCGCAAAAGGGGCGATTTTCCCGCTAATCCTAGTTATCCTGGATACAAGGGCTTAAATGGTAAATTTTAATGCAATTAAAAATCCACTTTTTAAAATTACATTTTCCACCGTGTCTGTCGGCTTTAGCTATTATTTTAGAAATTCGTTTTCTCAAAAAGAAATTAATTTTCTATTAATTAACGACAAGAAATAAATTGTAATAATCAGATGTGACTTCAAGAAGCTTTCAAATTTCTAATTCAATCTCGGTAAATGACAGATGCAAGCTTGTGAAGAGGTGAAGATAAAGAGCTAAGCTTGCTAGCTAGCTAAAGGCGACGGATCATGATGATTGATGAGCCGGGCAGGCAGGTAGACAATATTCAATTGAAGAGGCCAATGACGGGCTTGTTAAAGCAGAGTATGCAAAATTTACGAGCTATTTTCTGAGGCTGCCACTGCACCCATCTGACCCGAAATATTGGGCCTTCCTTGCTCCTTCAGTGTTTTATAACTGAACCAACCAACTAAACCACACTGGCCTCCTCTCTGCAGTCCAAGCCAGGCCCCACCACCCCAACTCCGTTTTCGTTACACGTTGCACAACCCCGCCCCAACTCCGGCCCCCCCTTGGCGGGCCAATCCTGCGTTGCACTCTCTAAAAAGGTTTCGCGGGGAATGAGGTTGGCCGCCCGGGGGTTGGCTGCCATAATAATAATACCCTTCAGTATAACCGGCTGGACTTGGAATTTCGCTTTAATAATAATGCGTGCCCCGTCTGTGTATATGGCAAGATAAGCCCAGTTGTCTCACCCCGCCTCTCGTGTTCAAAAACCAAGGCAAGTGCAGCACTACCCCCAATATAAATAGAACATCCTGACCCGATCTCTGTGTGTGTCACTTCAGTCGGAACGGAATTGGAACGCACTTAGACTAACAGAAAAGAACCCAGACAGACAGACTTCGGTCTTAATAAAGAACGAGATTACCCTCCAGTCCAAGCCAATATAATTGTACACCTATATATTGGCTGTTTGAATTTTACCTCATTCAGTCTTCCTGTAGAAAGCTCCCGAAATGCACAAGAAGCTAATGAGCAGCAGCAGTGGTGCTTCGCAAGCCTCGCTGATGGCACAGCAGCAGAATCATAGCCAGGCTGCTGCAGCTGCGGCGGCCGCTGCAGCTGCAGCTCAACTAGCTCAGCATCATCAGCAGTATCAGCAGCAGCAGTTGCAGCAGCAGCAGTTGCAGCAGCACCAGCAGCAGCACCAGCAGCAGCAACAGCATCAGCACAGCCGCAGCAGCCATCATCATCAGCGGCAACAGCAGAGTCTACCATCTAGTGAGAAAAACTATTTAATAAGTTCAATATACGGCGGAAATGGTCACGCCATTCCGAAGTATCCAGCGACAACTTCAGGAGGGTCATTGGCGTCAATGAGCAAAGCGGACGCTGAGCAGATGCTGTTATATCAACAGCACCACGCGCATCTACTGGCACTTCAACAACAGCAACAACAACAGCAACAACAGGCTCAACAGCAGCAACAACAGATGCATCAACAAAGACTGCAGCAAGAGTACCAGCGAATGCAGGCGCATGCTCAGATGTGCCAGGTAATGCAGCAGGCTGCCGCATTTCCGCAGGCGGCGGCAGCGGCGGCAGCAGCGGCGGCCAAAGAGCCGCACTACAGCAATTTGAAATCAATGTGGGAGCACATGCATCCGGATGTGCCTCCGCCGCCCTTCTGGATGCTGCTGCAGTATCAGGATGAATTGTGCAGAAATCAGAGCCAAATGGAACGGTGAGTGCGACTTTTTTATACTGCTCTGCTCTGAGGCCTGAACATTTACCTTGAATGAGGGAATGCTATACTCCTAGCCTAGGCTAGACCCAGCCAGCCTTTTAACCAACACTTTGTCCTTTTAATGCTTTTGGTCCTCCACTCCTCCAATAATGTCCACATATTATGTGTTTACGTGTACTTGCACGTAAGCTGTTTTTTAGTAAAATTTCCATCCAATCGAACGTACACATGGAGTTAATTAATTATTTATTTCATAATGAACGTGCGACTGCGTTTATCAACAAACAAATAAAGCCATAAAGGTGACTTCAATTTAATGAAATATTTTATAGCTTCTGATAATTAGAATACTCTTGCCTGCCTTGGGCCCTGGGGTATAGGCTAAATAATAGGCTAAACTGCACTTGGGGAAAGGTCAAAGTTTAATTTTTGGCAGCGAGAACTGCGCAGAATAGGCTAATCTATTAAAAAATCTTCGGCTTGGTGAAATTTACAGGCGGGAGTGAGGCTAGTGAATCTGGGGCTGTTCGCTTATCTAAGTAATAAGTTGTATGGGCCCGCAAGTCAAGCCAATGGTGGGAAAGAGCTTATCAAATCCAATTATTTAAGCTACACTAATAATAGCTCGTGTATAACATAAGCGGCGCCCGGCGGTGTTTTTCAATTTCTTAAGCTAACGCGCACGCTTGAACTTTAAGTGCATCGCTGCTCTAGATTCCTCTCCCAGCTCCCCCCTCCTTTTATCTAAACTAGCTCTCAAAACGCTGGAATTTGTTGCAACCTTTTAAGTTTAAATTTGATTGACGATTTAATAAAAGTTGAACGAATATACTATCTAGTCCGTATAATAATAGGTTAAGATAAACTTAAGACACGAGTCAGCAAGCTCACAACAGTGAGCGGACTTGTGTGTACACGCTGGTTAAACATTGCACATACATTGCATTCCAACCTTCCTTGTGCCGCCAGGCCTTTAGATTGCCCCTTCTCTCTCTCTCCCTCGCAGGCCTCGTGTGCCTCTCGTCTCTCGTGCTTTCCGCTTTGACGCACAACTTACTAAATAGTTAAAAACACCAATTTCATGCCCTGGTTAAGTCTAAAGTTTTATTGCTTGTACCCTTGGGTGGGTTCAACCGTGGCGCACTGTGTGCAGAGTTTGTAAATATATATTGTTAATTATTATCAAACCTTCACATCTGCTATGAATTGAACTGATGCGTATCTTCTCAATATTTTACTGCATACTATCATATAAGAAGAATTTATCATATATACGCTAGTAGATCGTAAAAATAAAGAGGCTTAAATTGTTGTGGCGCCAGCAGTCTGAGCCTTACTCCAGTTGGTCTTTGTTCTATTAGCGATTTTTGTCGGTCGGCAGGTCTTCAGTTGGGCCTTTTGACAGCGCCGGTTGAGGGTTGGTTTGTTAGGAACTTTATATATTCTGTTTAAAATTTGTTTTGCTGCTCGCGCGCGCACTCTTAAATAGCAATGAAGGACAAATGCTAACTAACCATTTCCTACCGCTTTACTATTACTATGAATACGAAATGAAAGATAACGAATATTCAAAACATTATCGCAAATTTGTCATCTGCGCAGTGACATTACATGGGTTGGATCTGGACAAGACGCCTTGACCGCTCCAAGCTGTCCACTTCCTTTCCTCCCGTCCGTCTAATGATTTATCACCGTCTTCTGTCCGAGAGCCCGATTTCACTTCAACAGCATTATGGCTTCGCTTGTCTGCTTTTCTAGACTACGAGCTATTTCCACAACTGGGAGGCGCTAATATATGCGAGTAGTTTTACGACACTGAGACTAAAATAACGAATCAAATATAAAACCACAGAGAGAAGGGTGATAAATCCCCGAGAAACGGAAGCGATTAGTATCCCCAATTCGCTTCACTTATTACCAATAGCTATTCATATTCATATTTATCTGTCCATATCCATAGTATGGTATACTTCTGTGACATGACCAAGACAGTTTTGGGTTGTCATGGCTAATTCTAACTTCTTATGTTTGAATAAGAATTGCCCACATCCTCAATTCACCAGGATGTACAGGCACGATGATGCGAAGCCTCGCAGCAGCAGCAGCAGCAGCCGCAAGACGCCGCCACGCGGCAGCGGCAACAGTGGACCCTCCGCAGCAGTCGCCGCCGCTGCCGCAGCCGCAGCCGCAGCCGCCGCCACAGCATCTAGCCAAGTGCCACTGCCTGTACCGACACAGCAGCAGCCGCCTCCCCGCCGCCTCCCCCGCCGCCATTGACGCCAGCAACGTCAGCAGCGGCAGCGGCGGCGGCGGTGGCTGATCAAACCAGCGACTTAGTTGAGCAGCATTTCCAGCTCAGCATCGACAAGATGAACAGGCAGCACCAGCACAGCCTGCTGCACTATCAGGCTCATCAACAGCTTCAACGCCAGCAACAGCAGCAGCAGCAGCCCCAGCCCCAGCAACAACAGCAGCAGATGTCATCGATTGGCGGGATCAATTCTGCTGCCGCCGCTGCAGCCGCCGCAGCCGCTCCATTGCGCCGTCACCTGATCCCGCAGCCGCACGCCCCACACGCTCCCATGCCTCGCAGTAGTCAGCATCAGCAGCCCCAGCCGCTGCCTCCGCCACTGCCGCCGCCGCCGCTCCCGCCTCTATCCTATCACCATCAGCAACGGTCGCGCAGCAGAGCGGCCTCCTTCACGCAGGAAGCTCGGCCGATTAATCCAGCCACGCCGAACTCTTTGCCCGCTGCTGGAGCCACTCCGCCGCTGCCTCGGCAACCGCCTGTCATTCAACAGCCGCCACCGCCGCCGCCGCCACCGCCGCTACCGCAACCGCCTCCACAACAACAGCAGCATCAGCCTCAGAAACAGCAGCAGCTGCAGCAACAGCAGTTGCAGCAGCAGCAGAAGCAAAAGCAGGAGCAACAGCAACAGCAACAGCAGCAACAACAACAACAACAACAACAACAGCAGCAGCAGCAGCAGCCGCCCCAGCCCCAGCCCCAGCCACAGCTCCAGCAAAAAACTCAGCAGAATTCTACACCTAGCAATTCGACATCTTCTCCGACTGGGTCAATCGCCAGCGTTGGGACGCCCGGACCGTCTGGCAGTCCGCCGCCGTCCGCTCCCGCCACTGCGGGTTCCGTTGCTGCTACTCCGGCTGTGGGACTGAAGAAGGCTTGGCTCAGACGGATGCAGCAGGAGGAGCAGCGTCAGCAGCAGCAGCAGCAGCAGCAGCAGCAGCAGCAGCAGCCGATGAAAGGGGTGAGTTTACTGCCTACTGCACTGTCCACCAGCTACCCCTCTTGTCCTCACAGCTACCCCTCCTGTCCACCCAGCTACCCCTCCTGTCCACCAGCTACCCCTCTTGTCCTCACAGCTACCCCTCCTGTCCACCCAGCTACCCCTCTTGTCCTCACAGCTACCCCTCCTGTCCACCCAGCTACCCCTCTTGTCCTCACAGCTACCCCTCCTGTCCACCCAGCTACCCCTCCTGTCCACCAGCTACCCCTCTTGTCCTCACAGCTACCCCTCCTGTCCACCCAGCTACCCCTCCTGTCCTCACAGCTACCCCTCCTGTCCACCAGCTACCCCTCTTGTCCTCACAGCTACCCCTCCTGTCCCCACAGCTACCCCTCCTGTCCCCACAGCTACCCCTCCTGTCCCCACAGCTACCCCTCCTGTCCCCACAGCTACCCCTCCTGTCCCCACAGCTACCCCTCCTGTCCCCACAGCTACCCCTCCTGTCCCCACAGCTACCCCTCCTGTCCCCACAGCTACCCCTCCTGTCCCCACAGCTACCCCTCCTGTCCCCACAGCTACCCCTCCTGTCCCCACAGCTACCCCTCCTGTCCCCACAGCTACCCCTCCTGTCCCCACAGCTACCCCTCCTGTCCCCACAGCTACCCCTCCTGTCCCCACAGCTACCCCTCCTGTCCCCACAGCTACCCCTCCTGTCCCCACAGCTACCCCTCCTGTCCCCACAGCTACCCCTCCTGTCCCCACAGCTACCCCTCCTGTCCCCACAGCTACCCCTCCTGTCCCCACAGCTACCCCTAATGTTTACCAGCTACTTTTAGTCCCACAAGGAGCCTCAGAAACCGTGGTTTTTAAAAAGCAATATTGTTGCAGTTTTACAGCACAGCTGCACGAGACTAATTGAACAGATGATTATTCCAGCCGCACATTCTTTTGTCAGTGCACCAGCTGCTTCCCTGGCTGTATGTAATTGGTTTATCTCCCGTATTTTCGAGCAATTTCCTTTAATCACAGGCTATAAACAGAGAGCCAAGCCAGATGCGATAATTGAGCAGGAGAGTAAAGAAAAACAGATAAAGTATTAAATATTTTTGCTTCCATTCCCCAAGGCGCCAAGCGGCATTTTGTGAGAAAAAAAATTGAAAATAAACGCGCACAATCAGTTCTTGAGGCAGTTATTTTAAGCACAAATAGCACGCATAGTTGCTCTGCTATGCTCAGAAACAACTATTGAGTCAATGCCTGAAACTGTTCAGGGTAAGGGAAGATCCTTTGTATATGCGTCCCAGGTGCAGAGCTTCTGGTGCACAAGTTTAGTCAGTTTCCTTAGTGATTATTATTTCGCTTAGGTGCTCATCACACTTCCATGCGCTCAATTTGAGTGAAGTTTGTCTTTATAATTTCCTGGGACTATTGCACTCGGTTCTATTGTAACCCAGCCATCTGACTTATCAATATAAATCCCTATATTGTCCCGAATAATACCCCATCAACATTGCTCCGAATAATACCCCATCAACATTGCTCCGAATAATACCCCATCAACATTGCTCCGAATAATACCCCATCAGCATTGCTCCGAATAATACCCCATCAACATTGTCCCGAATAATACCCCATCAACATTGTCCCGAATAATACCCCATCTGCCATCAACATTTCTCCAAATAATAGCCCATCAGCATTGCTCCGAAAAATACCCCATCAACATTGTCCCGAATAATACCCCATTAATATTTATCCGAATAATACCCCATCAGCATTGCTCCGAATAATACCCCATCAACATTGTCCCGAATAATACCCCATCAACATTGTCCCGAATAATACCCCATCAACATTGTCCCGAATAATACCCCATCAAGATTGTCCCGAATAATACCCCATCAACATTGTCCCGAATAATACCCCATCAACATTGTCCCGAATAATACCCCATCAACATTGTCCCGAATAATACCCCATCAACATTGTCCCGAATAATACCCCATCAAGATTGTCCCGAATAATACCCCATCAACATTGTCCCGAATAATACCCCATCAACATTGTCCCGAATAATACCCCATCAACATTGTCCCGAATAATACCCCATCAACATTGTCCCGAATAATACCCCATCAACATTGTCCCGAATAATACCCCATCAACATTGTCCCGAATAATACCCCATCAACATTGTCCCGAATAATACCCCATCAACATTGTCCGGAATAATACCCCATCAAGATGGTCCGGAATAATAGCCCAAGCAGCCTACAGAATAATGCCTTAACAGCCCCTTGAACTCGGCTCTGCACCCGACTCTTCACTTCACCAGACCCCAGCCTCCGAGGTGTACAGTCCCAAGCGCTCGTTCAAACGCCGTAGCGCTGACTCGGCTGAGCAGGAGCAATCAGTGTCTTCTGCTTCCAAGGAGACCAAAGAGTTTCAAGGGCCCGCCAAGAAGCGCATCAAGATGGAACGGCAGGAGGTGGCCCCCTCGGCCAGCGCAGCAGAGACTAAATTGGAACCCCAGGATCAGTCGGAGTCGTCTAGATTTGATTGTGAGTTGTGTCACATTGGTGCACTTTTACAGGCTACTTAATACTCAGCGCTCTTGTTTCTGACAATGCTTGTCATTGTTCTCTCCCCCTGCTGCTCTCCCCAAGCAGCCTAATACCTACCCTGTGCTATATTGAAATCAATCAATATTAGGACTAGGAGGCATAAAAAGCTTTCCACAAGGACTAAGGAACGGTTGCTACTCCACATACGCGCCTCTATTGTCCTTGTTAAAATATGCATTAATGCATTTTTCAATATTAGCCAGTATAAGATTGCTAAGCTGCGCACTGCTGCGCACTGCCTCTCTCTCTCTACCTCTCTCTTAGTTTATTTATAGCGCACGGGCGGCAGCTTGCGACATGACTCGACTGCAAATATGCGTACCACCTAAATCGCTAAATCGCATATAGCTTCGGGCTCTGTGACGGGGGGGGCATGCGGAACCCGGCTGCGTGTGTTTGTTAGTGTTAGCTGGTACCACTGAGAGTCAATGTTAACTGAAATAATACAGCGGGGAGTAGGAGTCTGCGGCTGTGGGATGTGGTCTCAGAGTAATGCTTGCTTGCCTGCGTGTGTTGGTTGCTCAAATTGGGGGAGAGAACACTGGTGTAGTATAGCATGTAAGGTGGAGAGGCATTTAAAGCAGATAGTTTAATGTGAGGCTGAGGTTTAGAATGCGAGTTAGATACTGGTAGATATTAAGGTCAGGTAGTTCATACGCTCGTAGTTATTAAGGTGAGGTAGGTAGATATCAATAGATGGGAATGTTGTGTAGATTGTAGATAGAAGGGAATTGGATGTAGATACATGGGAATCGGATGTAGATACATGAGAATCAGATTTAGATACATGGGAATCAGATGTAGATACATGAGAATCAGATTTAGATACATGGGAATCAGATGTAGATAGATAGGAATCAGATGTAGATACATGAGAATCAGATTTAAATACATGGGATGGGAATCTGATGTAGATAGATGGGAATCAGATGTAGATAGATGGGAATCAGATGTAGATACATGGGAATCGGATGTAGATACATGAGAATCAGATTTAGATACATGGGATGGGAATCAGATGTAGATAGATGGGAATCAGATGTAGATAGATGGGAATCAGATGTAGATAGATAGGAATCAGATGTAGATACATGAGAATCAGATTTAGATACATGGGATGGGAATCTGATGTAGATACATGGGATGGGAATCTGATGTAGATAGATGGGAATCAGATGTAGATAGACTGGGAATCGGATGTAGATAGATGGGAATCAGATGTAGATAGATAGAAATCAGATGTAGATACATGAGAATCAGATTTAGATACATGGGAATCTGATGTAGATAGACGGGAATCGGATGTAGATAGATGGGAATCGGATGTAGATAGACTGGGAATCGGATGTAGATAGATGGGAATCAGATGTAGATAGATAGGAATCAGATTTAGATACATGGGAATCTGATGTAGATAGACGGGAATCGGATGTAGATAGATGGGAATCGGATGTAGATAGATGGGAATCAGATGTAGATAGACTGGGAATCGGATGTAGATAGATGGGAATCAGATGTAGATAGATAGGAATCAGATTTAGCTACATGGGATGGGAATCTGATGTAGATAGATGGGAATCTGATGTAGATAGATGGGAATCAGATGTAGATAGATAGGAATCAGATTTAGATACATGAGAATCAGATTTAGCTACATGGGATGGGAATCTGATGTAGATAGATGGGAATCTGATGTAGATAGATGGGAATCAGATGTAGATAGACTGGGAATCGGATGTAGATAGATGGGAATCAGATGTAGATAGATAGGAATCAGATTTAGATACATGAGAATCAGATTTAGCTACATGGGATGGGAATCTGATGTAGATAGATGGGAATCTGATGTAGATAGATGGGAATCTGATGTAGATAGATGGGAATCAGATGCAGATAGACGGGAATCGGATGTAGATAGATGGGAATCAGATGTAGATAGATGGGAATCAGATGTAGATAGACGGGAATCGGATGTAGATAGATGGGAATCGGATGTAGATACATGGGAATCGGATGTAGATAGATAGGAATCAGATGTAGATACATGAGAATCAGATTTAGATACATGGGAATCTGATGTACCGGTAGATAGATAGGAATCAGATGTAGATAGATGGGAATCAGATGTAGATAGACGGGAATCGGATGTAGATAGATGGGAATCGGATGTATAGTAGATAGACGGGAACCGATAGCAGCAAATGCGTATGTTGAAGATGATCACGGAAGCAGCACGGGATTTACATCAGCAAGAATGGGAGTGGTTGTTCGGCAGGCGAAGTAAATTCAATATGCATGAGTGCGCGCATGTAAGCCGTGCAAAAGTGCACCCGCTGACCCACACAAGCCGCAGAATTTTGCTTGCAGACACACTGGGACAGGGAACAGGGTTAAGTATCAGAGCTATATGGATCAATAATTCATGCGGCTGTTGGATCATGCTCAGCCTCTCTCGTGCATCTATTTTCGGTTTCTCAGCCTCCCATCTACATCCTTTCCGCCTCGCCTCGCCCTTTCCCTTCTCTCTACTACAGTCCGACTGATGTTAATCTCCTTTGTACTTTTATGTACGGTCTCGTGTCTGTCGCGCTACACATTTCCCCTTTGTGAGGTTTCTGTGACCTCATCTAGCTCGTGTGTGTTGTTAATGTTATGCTATGCTACATGTTATGCCAGCACTCAAGTGCACACATTGCTTCTGTTGACGTATCTACAATACAAATCCATTCACAACGTAATTGATTAGGACAGTGGCTTAGCCAGGCTATTATTCATCCGTGGTGGCAGAGGGGTCACAAGCCAGAGTCGCAGCATCCATAGTTAGTGTCCTTATTATAACATAACTAAGAAAAAAAATTGCCAGAGGGACAAGGCAGTTCTAGTTTCTAGCGCCAGAAGGCAAGAGTTTAGCGCCAATTTAGCGCCAGAAGGCAAGAGTTTAGCGCCAATTTAGCGCCAGAAGGCAAGAGTTTAGCGCCAATTTAGCGCCAGAAGACAAGAGTTTAGCTTCAATTTAGCGCCAGAAGGCAAGAGTTTAGTTTCAATTTAGTGTTCCCATCACCATTTTGTTGAGAATTGTACAAACTAAGATTCAAAACTACAAGGGCCAGCCGTCTTGGTGTCACTCGCTACTCCACTGCGCCAGCGGGCCCGAGTTGAGTAGCATGCAAGCCTCGCTCTTGCTTGTCCTATTAGTTTTCTAAACTAGACACCATATTCAGTGTGCTTAACTAACCTTTGCGCTCCATAAATAGTGTACGAAATGAAAAGAATGGAAATTAAATGTGAGAAGGCCTTCTAAACTGAAGGATTCGTCAGCTGCTCTGAGCTCTCGTGCTTTTGTCCTCTAGGTTTATTGTTCTTGCCAAGCCATTCAAAACTAATTCTGGTTTAACATTCTGCGTGTCTGCAGTTATAGGACTGCTCACTATTTTAAGGACTCGTTGGAGTTTGAAATTATTATAGTATATGTTTTAGCGCGCGTGTGCCTTTTGGCGGGCTTATGCAGCAGAAAATGGGGGGCAACTGGGGGGGGGGCGCAAGTGCAAACGTTTTCAGGGGCTACTACGATAAATAAGAAGGTATTTTTGCTCAGAATGCTTGCCGCTATGCCAGGGGACCTCAAGAGGGCCAGATAGAGAACCTAGCGCATGCCTACTAGAGGAGGGGAGAGAGGAGAGTGTCTGAGAAAATAGAGAATAGAGATAGGAGAAAAGAGAAGCGACGGAAGAGCGGAGATTGGAGAACAGAGAGAAGAGATTGGAGAGGAGAGATGAGAGAGGAGAGAGGAGAGAGGAGAGGAGAGATGAGAGAGGAGAGAGGAGAAGAGAGATGAGAGAGGATAGGAGAGAGCACAGGAGAGATGAGAGAGGAGAGGAGAGATGAGAGAGGAGAGGAGAGATGAGAGATGAGAGATGAGACAGGAGAGATGAGAGAGGAGAGGAGAGATAAAAGAGAAAGAAGAGATGTGAGAGGAGAGGAGGGATGAAAGAGAGGAGAGATGAGAGAGGAGAAGAGAGAGGAGAGAGGAGAAGAGAGATAAGAGAGGAGAAGTGAGATGAGAGAGGAGATGAGAGAGGAGAGGAGAGATGAAAGAGGAGAGGAGAGATGAAAGAGGAGAGGAGATGAGAGAGGAGAGAGGAGAGGAGAGATGAGAGAGGAGAGGAGAGATGAGAGAGGAGAGGAGAGATGAGAGAGGAGAGGAGAGATGAGAGATGAAAGAGGAGAGGAGAGATGAGAGAGGAGAGGAGAGATGAAAGAGGAGAGGAGAGATGAAAGAGGAGAGGAGATGAGAGAGGAGAGGAGAGATGAAAGAGAGGAGATGAGAGAGGAGAGGAGAGATGAGAGAGGTGAGAGGACAGGAGAGATGAGAGAGGAGAGGAGAGATGAGAGATGAAAGAGGAGAGGAGAGATGAGAGAGGAGAGGAGAGATGAGAGAGGTGAGAGGACAGGAGAGATGAGAGAGGAGAGGAGAGATGAGAGAGGAGAGGAGAGATGAAAGGAGAGAGAGGATAGGAGAGAAAACAGGAGAGGAGATTATTAGAAGAGAGGTGAGAAGAGACACAAGCCTTGAGCGGTCCGGATTGCTATTGTGAAGTTTCAAAGCACCTGAGAGCCGGAATTTGCCGACCTTGCGCTGTGCTGTGCTTGAGTTTCGGGGCCAGAGGATTATAGAGCGCTGAGCAGAAAAGTACACCGGAATATCAACAGGCGAGGGGAAGGCTAGTAATTAAAGCATTCCGAGACCTCTGTAATCATGGTCTGTGTTTAATGCCTATGCTTTTCGTGGCAATTTTCTAGCTTGCTTTCACTTAGCTTTGCATTCTCTGTCTGATTGCTAACGGCCCGCACCTGTCATTTTTGAGACACCTGCTCTCTCTCTCTTTCTCTGAACCAGCAATTTTTAGGGCCAGTGTGTGCGTGTCTGCGTTTGCGCGTGTTGAAACCTTGCTATTTAATTAGCAAAGTGCCCTTGCCTGCGGGCAGCTGCTCAGCAAAAAAAATTACTCAAACAAAAATAAGGCCAAACAGCCTTAATAGGTCCTGCGCTCTCGTCTGTGTTTAGCCAAATTATGCTTGCTTGTGTGCGATGGGAAACAGGGGGGGGGGGCGAGTGCTCAGCAACCTGAGTATTTTGCTCGACTAGCTAACAAAATATGATGATGCCTTGTTTTCTAAAATTATCCCCTCAAGGGCAGCTTTCATGGCTTCCAGCAGTCAGTCACTCAGCATCTAGCAGTCAGTCACTCAGCATCTAGCAGTCAGTCACTCAGCATCTAGCAGTCAGTCACTCAGCATCTAGCAGTCAGTCACTCAGCATCTAGCAGTCAGTCACTCAGCATCTAGCAGTCAGTCACTCAGCATCTAGCAGTCAGTCAATCAGCATCTAGCAGTCAGTCAGTCAGCATCTAGCAGTCAGTCACTCAGCATCTAGCAGTCAGTCACTCAGCATCTAGCAGTCAGTCAATCAGCATCTAGCAGTCAGTCACTCAGCATCTAGCAGTCAGTCAGTCAGCATCTAGCAGTCAGTCACTCAGCATCTAGCAGTCAGTCACTCAGCATCTAGCAGTCAGTCAGTCAGCATCTAGCAGTCAGTCACTCAGCATCTAGCAGTCAGTCAATCAGCATCTAGCAGTCAGTCACTCAGCATCTAGCAGTCAGTCACTCAGCATCTAGCAGTCAGTCACTCAGCATCTAGCAGTCAGTCACTCAGCATCTAGCAGTCAGTCAGTCAGCATCTAGCAGTCAGTCACTCAGCATCTAGCAGTCAGTCAATCAGCATCTAGCAGTCAGTCACTCAGCATCTAGCAGTCAGTCACTCAGCATCTAGCAGTCAGTCAATCAGCATCTAGCAGTCAGTCAATCAGCATCTAGCAGTCAGTCACTCAGCATCTAGCAGTCAGTCACTCAGCATCTAGCAGTCAGTCAATCAGCATCTAGCAGTCAGTCACTCAGCATCTAGCAGTCAGTCACTCAGCATCTAGCAGTCAGTCACTCAGCATCTAGCAGTCAGTCAATCAGCATCTAGCAGTCAGTCAGTCAGCATCTAGCAGTCAGTCAATCAGCATCTAGCAGTCAGTCAATCAGCATCTAGCAGTCAGTCACTCAGCATCTAGCAGTCAGTCAGTCAGCATCTAGCAGTCAGTCACTCAGCATCTAGCAGTCAGTCAGTCAGCATCTAGCAGTCAGTCACTCAGCATCTAGCAGTCAGTCAGTCAGCATCTAGCAGTCAGTCACTCAGCATCTAGCAGTCAGTCAATCAGCATCTAGCAGTCAGTCAATCAGCATCTAGCAGTCAGTCAGTCAGCATCTAGCAGTCAGTCACTCAGCATCTAGCAGTCAGTCAATCAGCATCTAGCAGTCAGTCAGTCAGCATCTAGCAGTCAGTCACTCAGCATCTAGCAGTCAGTCAATCAGCATCTAGCAGTCAGTCACTCAGCATCTAGCAGTCAGTCACTCAGCATCTAGCAATCAGTCACTCAGCATCTAGCAGTGCCACCTACTCTGCTTTCCCATCGGCAGTGGGCGCACTAGCCCGGCCTCTCAACAAGCACGGTCGCGAGCACTACGAGCGCAGCCTTGAGCAGTTCGTTCAGGACTCGCCGTGCTCTCAGCTCGCCTGCGCCAAGCTGGCGAAGTGTCGCGAGTGCCGGCCAGCCGGGCAGCACGCCGCCGCCATGGCCAAGTCGACCGCTGCTGTCGTGGCCAGCGCTGACGGGACAGCCTGTCGGTTCATTGGATTTAGAAAGTGAGACAGTTTTTTGAGTTGCGGGCTCTGTGTGGTGGCATTTTGGGACTGGGACTGGATTGGGGGCGGCTGGCAGGGATGGATTTGAGGTGTCTGGGTGCGAGATTTGAGGTGTCTGGGTGTGAGATTTGAGGTGTCTGAGTGTGAGATTTGAGGTGTCTGAGTGTGAGATTTTAGGTGTCTGGGTGTGAGACTTGAGGTGTCTGGGTGTGAGATTTGAGGTGTCTGAGTGTGAGATTTGAGGTGTCTGGGTGTGAAATTTGACGTGTCTGGGTGCGAGATTTGAGGTGTCTGGGTGTGAGATTTGAGGTGTCTGAGTGTGAGATTTGAGGTGGCTGAGTGTGAGATTTTAGGTGTCTGAGTGTGAGACTTGAGGTGTCTGGTGGGTGTGAGATTTGAGGTGTCTGAGTGTGAGATTTGAGGTGTCAGAGTGTGAGATTTGAGGTGTCTAGGTGTGAGATTTGAGGTGTCTGGTGGGTGTGAGATTTGAGGTGTCTGAGTGTGAGATTTGAGGTGTCTGAGTGTGAGATTTGAGGTGTCTGGGTGTGAGATTTGAGGTGTCTGGGTGTGAGATTTGAGGTGTCTGGGTGTGAGATTTGAGGTGTCTAGGTGTGAGATTTGAGGTGTCTGGGTGTGAGATTTGAGGTGTCTGAGTGTGAGATTTGAGGTGTCTAGGTGTGAGATTTGAGGTGTCTAGGTGTGAGATTTGAGGTGTCTGGGTGTGAGATTTGAGTTGTCTGGGTGTGAGATTTGAGGTGTCTGGGTGTCCGTACAATCCATACAAGATTTGTTTGTACTTGTATGGGTGTGTAATCATAGGTTTCGGGGTGAGGACAAAAGTTGTCAGAGTGGAGGAGTGTAGAGGAGTCAGAGGTATAGTTGTATTATAGTGTCAAAGTGATATGAGTCGGTATCATATTGTGAGAGATTAAATGTCACACATTTCCCTAATTCTGCTCTTGCACGGACACATACCCTGATGAATTGAGCTGAATATTGCACCGTAGACAAGCCTGCTGTAGGATGGTGTTTAAAGAAATGAAAGAAACTGTATTTTCAGAATGTCAGGCTATGCCCAAAGCAAAGCAGGGAAAAAGCCCAGAATTAGCTAGCAACTAGCAGTGCAACAAACAACAGGCGGGCTTGCGGACGGGGAGGGGAAGTGGACGGGTGCCGCGGGTCTGCATTTCCGCCCGGCCTGTTGCCGGTCTGACAAGCCTAGCTGGCTTGGCTAACTATAGTCAGTAAAATAATACAGAGCGCACCGGCTGCAATCGGAGCCTCGTGTTCAACTGAGAAAGACTGAGCAGAAAATTCTTGAGTAGTTAAATAGTGAGCTAGGTAAAGATAATGGCGAAGGGCGGGGGAGGCCGGGAACGCCACGTGAACTTTGCGGGCTGTTGCTGTTGTTGCTTACAAGGGAAGGGGGTTTGAGAAAGCTGGAAAGAAACAATGGCGAAGGGGAGAGAAGGGAGAAACTGGGAATTCAAAGAGAAAGACTGGGGAGAGGCAGGTAAGGAGACAGGAGGGAGAGGGGCGAAAACTGCAGATACTAGTAGAGAAATGAAGGGAGAGGGTGGGAGAGAAGGTGAGGGAGAGAAGGTGAGGGAGAGAAGGTGAGGGAGAGAAGGTGAGGGAGAGAAGGTGAGGGAGAGAAGGTGAGGGAGAGAAGGTGAGGGAGAGAAGGTGAGGGAGAGAAGGTGAGGGAGAGAAGGTGAGGGAGAGAAGGTGAGGGAGAGAAGGTGAGGGAGAGAAGGTGAGGGAGAGAAGGTGAGGGAGAGAAGGTGAGGGAGAGAAGGTGAGGGAGAGAAGGTGAGGGAGAGAAGGTGAGGGAGAGAAGGTGAGGGAGAGAAGGTGAGGGAGAGAAGGTGAGGGAGAGAAGGTGAGGGAGAGAAGGTGAGGGAGAGAAGGTGAGGGAGAGAAGGTGAGGGAGAGAAGGTGAGGGAGAGAAGGTGAGGGAGAGAAGGTGAGGGAGAGAAGGTGAGGGATAGAAGGTGAGGGAGAGAGGGTGAGGGAGAGAGGGTGAGGGACAGAGGGTGAGGGAGAGAGGGTGAGGGAGAGAAGGAGAGGGTGAGAGGGAGAGTGGGAGAGTGGGAGAGAGGGAGAGATGAGACTCTAGAGCTAGAGGGAGAGAGTGGAAGAGGAGAGGATAACACAAGGAGAGTGGGAGAAGGGAGAGATGAGACTCTAGAGCTAGAGGGAGAGAGTGGAAGAGGAGAGGGTAACACAAGGAGAGTGGGAGAAGGGAGAGATGAGACTCTAGAGCTAGAGGGAGAGAGTGGAAGAGGAGAGGGTAACACAAGGAGAGTGGGAGAAGGGAGAGATGAGACTCTAGAGCTAGAGGGAGAGAGTGGAAGGGGAGAGGGTAACACAAGGAGAGTGGGAGAAGGGAGAGATGAGACTCTAGAGCTAGAGGGAGAGAGTGGAAGAGGAGAGGGTAACACAAGGAGAGTGGGAGAAGGGAGAGATGAGACTCTAGAGCTAGAGGGAGAGAGTGGAAGAGGAGAGGGTAACACAAGGAGAGTGGGAGAAGGGAGAGATGAGACTCTAGAGCTAGAGGGAGAGAGTGGAAGAGGAGAGGGTAACACAAGGAGAGTGGGAGAAGGGAGAGATGAGACTCTAGAGCTAGAGGGAGAGAGTGGAAGGGGAGAGGGTAACACAAGGAGAGTGGGAGAAGGCTGCACTAATTGTGGCACACAGAAGGTGGGATTTGAGAAAGGGAGGGAATAGAAGGGAGAGCAATAGGGGCAGGGGAGGGAAAGGATAGCCTGCGTTAGGTTGGGAAAAGATGAAAGCAGTGGAGCATGCATGAAGGGAGGCTGTTTTCGCACGCAGTCTAAAATTAAAGAATCGTGACTGCAACAGTAGCAAGCCACTCAGCCAGTCAAGTAGAAAAGCTTCCGCCTTTCTATCTGTTTGCAACAATTTTTTGTAGCAAACTCATCAAAACCCTAGTTGTGTGTTTGTTAGTCTGCAATTGGAAACAGCGCCCCATCTATTCTGTAGCCGAATTCATTAATTTTGCAGCCAGCGCTATCGTACCGTTTCTCAGGCTGCGGCTTGGAGTGCAGTGACGCAATTAGAAACTGACATTATGGTGCTTGTCATCAGCATTTAGGCTAGATAGGCCTCTTATAACAACTGTCATTTGGGAATGTGAAATTGGGAGGGGAATGTGCAGTCAGATGTCACTGGTGAATGTGAAAGTGGGGGAATGTGGAGTCGGATGTCACTGGGGAATGTTGAGGCGGATGTCACTGGGGAATGTGAAACGCCTCCGCTTCGTGAAATTCCGCTCGAGAACTGACTCACACGAAAGCGCGGTGTCCCCAGCCAATTCCTTATAATCCCATACATATACTTGCTTGCTACAATCGAATTCCCTAAGCACGCAACTCCGTGTCTGTCCTCCCCGGGGTGGGAGGGGGGTGGCGGAGAGCATTCAGGAGAGAGAGAACCGTTCTGTCCCAGCGGCCTCCGTAAAAGTGCATAAAAGTGCATAACTGGCAAGGCAGGGAGCGCGCGCGGTACAAGTCGAGTTAACACGAACGGAGCATTAGGCTTAATTTATTACAATCCGTACTCCTATCGATCCATCTATTCTATTATTAATCTGGCCTCCTAAACTGGCATAATTTAATTAGGAGGCCTCCGAACTTATCTACTGCATATAGGCAGGCGAATGCACTAAAAATAGGCTGAGACAGCGCACGTCTGAGTCACGAGGCTGAAACAAGCTAGAAAATATTTAGAAACGTAAATTTTATGCAATCTTTTATATTAGGGATTTATTATCACCTACTTTAAGTAGTTTGCCTGCGTAGAATCACTTGAAAACAAAAATATAATTCATTTTTTATCAATAAACTACTAGTACCCAGCTTGGCGCCACTAGTACCCAGCTTGGCGCCACTAGTACCCAGCTTGGCGCCACTAGTACCCAGCTTGGCGCCACTAGTACCCAGCTTGGCGCCACTAGTACCCAGCTTGGCGCCACTAGTACCCAGCTTGGCGCCACTAGTACCCAGCTTGGCGCCACTAGTACCCAGCTTGGCGCCACTAGTACCCAGCTTGGCGCTGCCTGACATCCAATCTGGCAGCCCAGAATCCAAACTCTCCGCCATCTTGCACCGCAGGCTGCGCTACAACAAGAAAGGCGGCTTGACCGCCTGCGGCTTCTGCGAGTCAACCGAGGCCGAGCCCGAGGACCTGGCCGCCTGGCTGCGCAAGCCGCCAAACGGAGCCGCCGCAGCCGCCGCCCCTGGCGTCGTCGCCTCGGAGGCCCGACGGCTGCTGAGTTTTGTCGGCGAAGCCTTCCAGGAACTCGCCAGCCAGGAGCGCCAGCTGCGCGCCCGCTACGGCGGAGCCGGGGGCGATGGCACGAACGCCGCGTCGCTTTGGCGCCGTCGAGACGTCGGCGGCGTCGGACGGGGCAACTGCGGTACAGCCTGCGACCAGTGCGACTCAACGCTGTTCGGCGCCTACTTCTGCTGCGGCAAGTGCGGCTACGCCCTCTGCCCCGACTGCCGCCTCTCCGACCCAGCCGCCGCCGCAGCAGCCGCTGCCGCCTCCTCCTCCGACCGGCCAGCGACGCGGCTTCGTCCAGGCGGCGGCGTGGCAGCCGCAGGCGACTGCACGGTCGGTCGGCAGGCGCACGAGCCCGACCGCCTGCTGCTGGCCACCAACGTCCCTGGGGACGCCTTCGCCCGCCTCGCCTCCGCCGTTGCCAGCCTCCGCGTGCCGCCGCTCTCCCCGCCGGAGTCGCCGCCGCCGCCGCCGCCGCCAGTAGCCGCCGACAGCCCGGCAGACCCAGACGCGGAGGCCGCGTACAACCGGAGCCTCATCCTGCGCTTCTCTGAGCCGCCGCGCCAGGCCGACGGCCCCGGCTGCTTGGCCTTCCAGCGGCACTGGCGCCGCGGCCTCCCAGTTGTGGTGGCCAACTGCCTGCCAGCCGCTGCCGCCGCTGCTGCCGACGCCTGGTGGCATCCGCGCAGTCTGAGCCGCGGCCTGACCGGCTGCCGATGCAGCGTGCTGAACTGCGACGCCGGCACCGAGCTGCCCGCCAGCCCCACCCGCCACTTCTGGGACGGCTTCGACAGCATGAAGCGCCGGCTGAAGAACCCCGCCACAGGCGACCCGCTTTCGCTGCGGCTCCGCCCGCCCGCCGGCCAGCCGTTCAGCCTGCCGCTGTCCGAGCTCGCCAAGGCTGTGCCGTTTGCCGAGTACACCGGAGCCGGCGGCCGCTGCAACCTGGCGGCCGGCTGCGCGCCTCCCCGGCTCACCTGCGCCTACGGCATGTCGCGCACCGAGACTGCCGGCACATTCGCGCTGCACTGCCAGCCAGCCGACCTGGCCGTGCTGCTGGCCCACGTGGCCGCTCCGGAGGACGCGCTGGAGCAGCAGAAGGCCGCCGCCTTCGCCGCACTGGAGCGGGCCAGCGTTGACCCCGGCGTCCTGCGCTCCATCGCCGTGGACTCCCGTCTGCCCGGCGCCCTCTGGCACGTCTTCCGGCCTGCCGACGCCGCCAAACTGCGCCGCTTCCTGGCTGCCGGCGCCGAAAATGGCGGCGGCAACCCGCTGGCGGAGCAGACGGGCACCTACCTGGGACCTGCGGAGCTGGACCGGCTCAGACTCAAGTGCGGCCTGCGCCCCGCCGTGATTGTGCAGTTCCAGGGCGACACCGTCTTCGTGCCCGCCGGGGCGCCTTATCAGGTAGGGCCGAAATCCCCCCTCACATTCTGCAATCGGAAATTCCCTCACATCTTAAAATCGGGAATCCTCCCACATTCTGCAATCAGGAATCCTCCCACATTCTGCAATCGGGAATCCTCCCACATTCTGCAATCGGGAATCCTCCCACATTCTGCAATCGGGAATCCTCCCACATTCTGCAATCGGGAATCCTCCCACATTCTGCAATCGGGAATCCTTCCACATTCTGCAATCGGGAATCCCCCACATTCTGCAATCGGGAATCCTCCCACATTCTGCAATCGGGAATCCTCCCACATTCTGCAATCGGGAATCCTCCCACATTCTGCAATCGGGAATCCTTCCACATTCTGCAATCGGGAATCCTCCCACATTCTGCAATCGGGAATCCTCCCACATTCTGCAATCAGGAATCCCCCACATTCTGCAATCAGGATCCCCCCCCACATTCTGCAATCAGGATCCCCCCCCACATTCTGCAATCAGGAATCCTCCCACATTCTGCAATCGGGAATCCTCCCACATTCTGCAATCGGGAATCCCCCACATTCTGCAATCGGGAATCCCCCACATTCTGCAATCAGGATCCCCCCCACATTCTGCAATCAGGATCCCCCCACATTCTGAAATCAGGATTCCCCCCACACTCTGCAATCGGGATTCCCCCCACATTCTGCAATCAGGATTCCCCCCACACTCTGCAATCGGGAATCCTCCCCTCCACATTCTGCAATCGGGAATTCCCTACCCCCACATTCTGTAATCGGGAATCCCCCCCCACGTTCTGCAATCGGGAATCCACCACACTGCAATCAGGAATCCTCCACGTTCTGAAATCTGCATCTGCATTCTGCAACATTTGCCCAGGTGCGCAACCTGCACAGCGGCATCAGCCTGTCAGTGGATTTTGTCAGCCAGGAGAGCTGCCGCCAGTGTCTGGCCACGGGCCGGGAGATGCGCCAGCACAATAGGCTGCCGCTCCGCAGACTGCTGTACAGAGCCGTCAGGGACGCCGTCTCAGTGCTTGAATCGACAGTTTGAGATTTTCAATTCACTCTCTGATATTCCGAACTAGAAATGCCCGTATTTGTGTTTATGGATGCCGCGTATTTGCTGTTGTCTGCTGTCTGCACTCTGGTTGTTCATCTGGTGGTCTTTGTGTCAATAATACCCAGTGTAGTCTTTGTTGCCGCTTCTCTTGTCCAGCAGATCATTATTTTTTCGCTGTTTCAAACTTAATTAAACGAACTGTCGCTATTGGACCAAGCGCCGAATCCACCCCTATTATATATACTTGAGAAATTATGCTCCGCGAAGTTATTTACGCAACATATCGGCAGTCGAAATTTCAGTTTCAGAAATTCATAAATAAGACTTCATCAACTTTTGTCATTTTGTTATTATGTTCCCAGGAAACCCTATTGATGTAAAGTTTCTGGCGCAAGCTTTCAGTGGATGCTTTCTGTTATTTTTAATTTAGTAATGCTGTTATTAAATCCCCAATGCAGGTGACTCGCTTATTTTCGCCGCCGAATGTTGTTTGAGACTGTTTCTATCTTTATTCGCCACATTTCAGTAGCGCTGTGTCTTCTCAATGCGTGCTCCGTTTCCCCCGCCTGGCTTAACCCGGTCTCAGAGCTGCCCCGCCATCATCATTAGCGATTTATTTTTTCTCGTGTCTCTGTAATCCTGCCCGTTGTTTGTTTTGTAAGAATACATATTATATTTATTTATAACAATTATACTATCAGTTATAAATATAACCTATTTGCCAGTAATTAGTGTTGAAATATTAATAACAAGCCGGCTGCTTCCTGTTGGCGGCTTCTGCTTCTGCTGTCTTAGTGTCTGCCTGTCTGTCCTGCAGTCAGTCAGTCAGTCAGTCTGTCTTAGTGTCTGCCTGTCTGTCTGTCTGTCCTGCAGTCAGTCAGTCAGTCTGTCTTAGTGTCTGCCTGTCTGTCTGTCTGTCCTGCAGTCAGTCAGTCAGTCTGTCTTAGTGTCTGCCTGTCTGTCTGTCTGTCTGTCTGTCCTGCAGTCAGTCAGTCTGCCTGTCTTAGTGTCTGCCTTTCTGTCTGGCTGTCCGGCTGTCTGTCTGTCTTAGTGTCTGTCTGTCTGTCTGTCTATGTGTCTTAGTGTCTGCCTTTCTGTCCTGCAGTCAGTCAGTCTGTCTGTCTGCCTGTCTTAGTGTCTGTCTGTCTGTCTATGTGTCTTAGTGTCTGCCTTTCTGTCTGTCTGTCTGTCTGTGTTTACGTGTACCTTACGTTGGTTCATTAGCCTCGGTAGCTTTACCTCCTGCCTTAGGTGGACCATCTTGAATATTTTCATTCTTGAAAGAGCCGGACACTTGATGCGGACCTATAAAATCAAGACTGGACCCGCCAGGAGTAATCAAAGTCGCACAAATCAGCAGCTTTGAAGGTAAACAATGTGAACTTCAGTTTACCTGAACCTCTCTAGCTCCATCTACCAAATGTCTGTCTGCAGTTTATAATCAAATGAAGCAAATCTTGTTGAATTCTAAAACAGGCGCGCGTTGCGATGAATAATGAATTCCGATAAATGAGACCCAAGCAGAGTGTATAATATGTTACTGTTAGTAGCTGAAATGTGTTTGCCTGGTGTATTTAGCAGATTCTATTGTTTAATAAAGGACACAAAGAGAGAAAGAGCACGCACTAAAATTTGAACAACTGCAAAAATAAATGAATAAATAATAATAGAAGCAGAAATATACAAATACAGGAGCACGTGGTCCGCAAGTAACAGGCGGGCTTAGCAGCAGAGACGCAGGCAAATCTGTACAGCAAACGGACTCATAAAAAGCGCCGAAAATTTTCAGCTGCAGCGGGCTGCTCTCCTAGAAGGAGTGGAGCGCGGGGGGGGGGTGGGAAAAAATCAAGCAAAAGCCGAGAAAAGGCAAAAATACACGGCGGATAAACAAACACTCGATAAAAAGTGCACTAATCGTGTCCGCACTGCACTACTGACAAAGCAGTTGTTAGTAGGGTAGAGCGAGCGCAATGACCAGATAAATTTATTTAGATTAGAAATAAATAATTTGAGAATCAAAACTGTACGAAAAATGAGCAGAAGCTGCTGCATTCGACATGAGAAGCCGCTTTTTGGGAGGAACATCTTCTTTCAAGGGAAACATGGCAGTCAGCCAGCAGAATCATACATTGAGATTAATAAAAGTTGGCGGTTGAATATTTTCGGGTCAATAATTCAAAATCCAAGTGCGCGCGAGACCGGGTGAGACGGAGAATGTGAAATGACAGGCGGCGGGTGCGGCACTCCCAGCACTGCAGACAGTGCAAAAGCAATAAAAAATACTGCAAAAGGTGACTCCAACCCTCTCAAGCCACAAAGCAAAACAAAAATGTGACTTTGAGATTATTAAACAACATTTTCGTCTTAGTTGGACTAAAAAATGACTGAAAATCAATTTGTTCATCAATTCTCTGCATGATTTTGAATAATCAATACAAACGCAAAATATTGCTAGCAGTAGAGTGATTAGCACGTGGGTCCAGTTCAGCACAATGGATGGCAGCGGCCCATTTCAGCACACAATGGATGGCAGCGGCACAGTTCAGCACAATGGATGGCAGCGGCACAGTTCAGCACAATCGATTGCAGCGGCCAATTTTAGCACACAATGGATGGCAGCGGCCTATTTCAGCACACAATGGATGGCAGCGGCCCATTTCAGCACACAATGGATGGCAGCGGCCCATTTCAGCACACAATGGATGGCAGCGGCCTATTTCAGCACACAATGGATGGCAGCGGCCTATTTCAGCACACAATGGATGGCAGCGGCCAATTTCAGCACACAATGGATGGCAGCGGCCTATTTCAGCACACAATGGATGGCAGCGGCCCATTTCAGCACACAATGGATGGCAGCGGCACAGTTCAGCACACAATGGATGGCAGCGGCCCATTTCAGCACACAATGGATGGCAGCGGCACAGTTCAGCACAATGGATGGCAGCGGCCTATTTCAACACAATGGATGGCAGCGGTACATTTCAGCACAATGGATGGCAGCGGCACAGTTCAGCACAATGGATGGCAGCGGCACAGTTCAGCACACAATGGATGGCAGCGGCACAGTTCAGCACACAATGGATGGCAGCGGCCCATTTCAGCACACAATGGATGGCAGCGGCCCATTTCAGCACACAATGGATGGCAGCGGCACAGTTCAGCACAATGGATGGCAGCGGCCTATTTCAACACAATGGATGGCAGCGGCCCATTTCAGCACACAATGGATGGCAGCGGCACAGTTCAGCACAATGGATGGCAGCGGCCTATTTCAGCACACAATGGATGGCAGCGGCCCATTTCAGCACACAATGGATGGCAGCGGCACAGTTCAGCACACAATGGATGGCAGCGGCCCATTTCAGCACACAATGGATGGCAGCGGCACAGTTCAGCACAATGGATGGCAGCGGCCTATTTCAACACAATGGATGGCAGCGGTACATTTCAGCACAATGGATGGCAGCGGCACAGTTCAGCACAATGGATGGCAGCGGTACAGTTCAGCACAATGGATGGCAGCGGCACAGTTCAGCACAATGGATGGCAGCGGCACAGTTCAGCACAATGGATGGCAGCGGCCTATTTCAACACAATGGATGGCAGCGGTACATTTCAGCACAATGGATGGCAGCGGCACAGTTCAGCACAATGGATGGCAGCGGCCTATTTCAACACAATGGATGGCAGCGGCACAGTTCAGCACACAATGGATGGCAGCGGCACAGTTCAGCACACAATGGATGGCAGCGGCCAATTTCAGCACAATGGATGGCAGCGGCCCATTTCAGCACAATGGATGGCAGCGGCCCATTTCAGCACAATGGATGGCAGCGGCCCATTTCAGCACAATGGATGGCAGCGGCCTATTTCAGCACACAATGGATGGCAGCGGCACAGTTCAGCACAATGGATGGCAGCGGCCCATTTCAGCACACAATGGATGGCAGCGGCCTATTTCAGCACACAATGGATGGCAGCGGCCCATTTCAGCACACAATGGATGGCAGCGGCACAGTTCAGCACAATGGATGGCAGCGGCCCATTTCAGCACACAATGGATGGCAGCGGCCCATTTCAGCACACAATGGATGGCAGCGGCACAGTTCAGCACAATGGATGGCAGCGGCCCATTTCAGCACACAATGGATGGCAGCGGCACAGTTCAGCACAATGGATGGCAGCGGCCCATTTCAGCACACAATGGATGGCAGCGGCCCATTTCAGCACACAATGGATGGCAGCGGCCCATTTCAGCACACAATGGATGGCAGCGGCACAGTTCAGCACAATGGATGGCAGCGGTACAGTTCAGCACAATGGATGGCAGCGGCACAGTTCAGCACAATGGATGGCAGCGGCACAGTTCAGCACAATGGATGGCAGCGGCCTATTTCAACACAATGGATGGCAGCGGTACATTTCAGCACAATGGATGGCAGCGGCACAGTTCAGCACAATGGATGGCAGCGGCCTATTTCAACACAATGGATGGCAGCGGCACAGTTCAGCACACAATGGATGGCAGCGGCACAGTTCAACACACAATGGATGGCAGCGGCCAATTTCAGCACAATGGATGGCAGCGGCCCATTTCAGCACAATGGATGGCAGCGGCCCATTTCAGCACAATGGATGGCAGCGGCCTATTTCAGCACACAATGGATGGCAGCGGCACAGTTCAGCACAATGGATGGCAGCGGCCCATTTCAGCACACAATGGATGGCAGCGGCCTATTTCAGCACACAATGGATGGCAGCGGCCCATTTCAGCACACAATGGATGGCAGCGGCACAGTTCAGCACAATGGATGGCAGCGGCCCATTTCAGCACACAATGGATGGCAGCGGCACAGTTCAGCACACAATGGATGGCAGCGGCACAGTTCAGCACAATGGATGGCAGCGGCCCATTTCAGCACACAATGGATGGCAGCGGCACAGTTCAGCACAATGGATGGCAGCGGCCCATTTCAGCACACAATGGATGGCAGCGGCCCATTTCAGCACAATGGATGGCAGCACCCATTTCAGCTACAACGCAACATTTCGGATATGCAATGGCACAAAGCCGGAGGCGGTCACACAATGGTGCCAGGCCAGGAGACCACAGTCAGCAGCACGGTGTCGCAGCGCAGAGATTTCAGCAGAGCCACAGCCTGGGCGTGGGTGAAGCCGGCCAGTCGGCAGTCGCCGTTCACCCTGGTGATCATGTCGCCGCAGCGCAGCCGGCCGTCCTCGTGCGCTGGGCCGCCGTAGACGACGCTCTTGACGATGATGGGCTGCGGCCCGGCGAGGCTGTCGGCGCCGCCAACGATGGAGAAGCCGAGAGAGCCGGTGCAGGGGTCCCGGGCCAGGTCCACGTTGCGCTCCAGGTAGCAGACAGGCGGCAGGGAGAGCCAGTAAACCCAGCTGGGCATGAAGTTGCCGCCGCCTGAGCTGGACTCGGAGCCTGGAGGGGTGAGCAGCGGCTTTCTTCAGGGGGTACAGGGTTTCTTCAGGGGGTACTGGGTTTCTTCAGGGGGTACTGGGATTTCTTCAAGGGTACTGGGGTTTCTTCAGGGGTACTGGGATTTCTTCAAGGGTACTGGAGTTTCTTCAGGGGTACTGGATTTCTTCAAGGGGTACTGGGCTTTCTTCAGGGGTACTGGGATTTCTTCAAGGGGTACTAGGCTTTCTTCAGGGGTACTGGGATTTCCTACAGATCAATGAGGCCACCTGACACAACATGGAGGCTGCCTGACAGAACAGGGAGATCACCAGACTCACCTGGCAGCAGGCGCACAGCAACGGGTCCCTCTTGAGCTTTGAGCAGTCGCACGGCCTCCTCGTGGCTGAGGCCCAGCAGCGGGATGTCGTTCACAGCCAGCAGTACGTCGCCTTTTCTCACCTGCCTGGACCTGGCGGCCAGGCCGTCAGGCTGCAGGTTGGTAACGTAGACGGGAATGTCGCCGCGCTGGGAGCCGATGCCGCCAGCCACCGACATGCCCAGGGACTCGCCGGCCAGCTTCTCAATCACCACAACCCGGCCCTGATAGTCGGACTCATCGTCGATGGGATACATGGGGCCGGCGCCGGAGTCAGTCAGGTAGGGCAGCGACCGGCGGCCCAGCGGGGGAGCGCAGGAGGCGAAGCCGGCATAGCCAGAGGCCAGAGCAGGCGGGGGCAGCTGGCCGCGGCACAGATCCGAGAGGCTGTCGCTTGAGGCCGCCTGGATGAGGTCCGGGGTCTGCGGCCGCGTCCGCCGCGACACCAGGAAGGTCACCTTGTCCTCGGCAGCCTGGGGGGGGGGATTGGGAGAATTTCATTTCTTAGAAATTAGTGACTTAAAGAGTCCCAACGTGTTCGGTCTGTCTTTAAGGGTAACAAAAATCTTCAAGAGTCTGTCACTCTTTGGGTGCCAGACCTCTCAATGAATCTGTCACTCTTCGGGTGCCAGACCTCTCAATGAGTCTGTCACTCTTTGGGTTCTAAATCTCTCATTGAGTCTGTCACTCTTTGGGTGCCAGTCCTTTCTTTGAGTCTGTCACTCTTCGGGTGCCAGACCTCTCAATGAGTCTGTCACTCTTTGGGTTCCAAATCTCTCAATGAGTCTGTCACTCTTTGGTTTCCAATACTCTCTATGAGTCTGTCACTCTTTGGGTTCCAAATCTCTCAATGAGTCTGTCACTCTTTGGGTTCCAATACTCTCTATGAGTCTGTCACTCTTTGGGTTCCAAATCTCTCAATGAGTCTGTCACTCTTTGGGTTCCAATACTCTCTATGAGTCTGTCACTCTTTGGGTTCCAAATCTCTCAATGAGTCTGTCACTCGTCGGGTGCCAATCCCCTCAATGAGTCTGTCACTCTTCGGGTTCCAAATCTCTCAATGAGTCTGTCACTCGTCGGGTGCCAATCCCCTCAATGAGTCTGTCACTCTTTAGGTGCCAATGCTCTCAATGAGTCTGTGACTGTCACTCTGGCTATCGATACTCTCAGTCGATATGTGAGCCTGGCACACCTGAATAATTGCGGCAGCCTCCGCCTGGGTGCCGTTGCGGATGTCCTGATCATTAATTTCTAGGATTCGATCGTCCCGTCTGAGCCGGCCGTCTATTTCGGCTAAGCCGCCAACCACCAGGCCCAGGATGAATAGGCCGGGACAGGTCCTGTGGGCGGGTGGCGAGGTGACCACATGTTCTATGTTGCTAAGTGTTGTTACTTTTGTATTAATTTATCATGATCTAACAGACAAAGTTTATTTAACTTCAAAAATAGTCAATGTGAGTTATTTCACTAAATGAGTCAACAGCAAGGCCTGACCCCCTGCCCCGGTTCAGGAACTGGCAGCCACATAGTAAATTATAATTTAATTAAGTCCAGTCTCAACAGGCTTAATAATAATCTTGGATGATAAATATAATATTGATTTGTTATAATGAAATCAATCAGTCTGCACTATGCATAAGCGAAAAAATCCATTATACTAAAAGTGGTCTGTCTGTGTGTGTGTGACCGATTTTAGCAAAAATTAAAATAGCTGTTGTCGATTGCTAGCAATTAGCCTATTTATTTATTAAAATTTAACATATTCCCAGAGATAGAGGCCCTTTATATCTTATACATAAAGCCTTCTTTTTGATCTTATATGAATTTTTTAGATCTTATAATCTAAATATGTTTTGTAGAATAAACATTTACCATCAGATTTAACATTCTAAGCAGTGTACTTATACCATTATAATTAAGGAAAATTATTAATAATCAATTTAGTTGCCTTTTAATTTAGGTTTAGATTTTATTGCTCAATAAACTGAATTTTAGCATCATCATCATACCATGCTCCTAAGTCATTTATGCTATGTATACAAGCCCCTTAGCCAAGTTTTCCTCTGGCCATTAATGTCGGATGACCTTGGGACTGCTAAGCATCGTCGCCGGAACTATGCCGTCACTACAGGACTGGTGTTAGGCGACATACTCCAGCCCAGGACTGGTGTTAGGCGACATACTCCAGCCCAGGACTGGTGTTAGGCGACATACTCCAGCACAGGACTGGTGTTAGGCGACATACTTCAGCCCAGCACTGGTGTTAGGCGACATACTTCAGCCCAGCACTGGTGTTAGGCGACATACTCCAGCACAGGACTGGTGTTAGGCGACATACTTCAGCCCAGCACTGGTGTTAGGCGACATACTTCAGCCCAGCACTGGTGTTAGGCGACATACTTCAGCCCAGCACTGGTGTTAGGCGACATACTCCAGCCCAGGACTGGTGTTAGGCGACATACTCCAGCACAGGACTGGTGTTAGGCGACATACTTCAGCCCAGCACTGGTGTTAGGCGACATACTTCAGCCCAGCACTGGTGTTAGGCGACATACTTCAGCCCAGCACTGGTGTTAGGCGACATACTTCAGCCCAGCACTGGTGTTAGGCGACATACTTCAGCCCAGCACTGGTGTTAGGCGACATACTTCAGCCCAGCACTGGTGTTAGGCGACATACTTCAGCCCAGCACTGGTGTTAGGCGACATACTCCAGCCCAGGACTGGTGTTAGGCGACATACTTCAGCCCAGCACTGGTGTTAGGCGACATACTCCAGCACAGGACTGGTGTTAGGCGACATACTTCAGCCCAGCACTGGTGTTAGGCGACATACTCCAGCCCAGGACTGGTGTTAGGCGACATACTCCAGCCCAAACAGTCTATTTTAAAGTCATGTAAAATCGAAAAATCCGAGCTGCAGTGTGCCTACTCCCGATGCCGAGAGGGCCAACTACCGAGAAAGACCAGCGTCGCTAGAAAGGCGACGAAGACCAAACCAGGTGATGTTTTCATTTTTTTGTATTGTAGTGTTGTTTAAAACATTATTGACGCTTTTCTGCAACTGCGCCCCCTTCTACTCCAGATGCGCTGGTTCGACACTGTTACGCCACCCAGCACCAGGCTCAAGACCGGTGACACCGCTGACATGTTCAATCAAGCGCAGTATCGCATCCTGTCGCTCGCTGAGTTATAAATCTATGCTTAAACTTTGAACTTATGAATTTCTATCGCATTTGTTTTTGTTCAACACTGATTTGTTTTTTCATTGCTTCGTAATGTGGCTGCGACTTGGAGAGAGGGATCGCGAAGTCACCTTGATTTGCACCAGACCCCATTACTGATATCTCTCCTTTCTCCGTGGTCGCGCTAATACTTTCCCTATATTAGCTATTTCACATGTGCATTCTGTGCGCACCCCTCTCCTTGCACTCTCGTGCCTTAGATCTATCTCTTTTCAGTCGCAAACGTACTAGTATACTTGGTTATTTCTTAGCTGCAAATCCCCTATAAATAGATTTCTCTACGTCAAGCCCCCGCATGTTATCTTCTTTACAACTTTGTTTGTTTGTTTCTATAATTTTCTTAACCCTCCTTTGCTTTTATTACTTTTATGCTTTAATGCTTTTGCTTACTGAACGTATGGAATGCATTCATTAAATATTTAAATAAACTATCACGCACACTTTTTCTTATTATGTGGCCAAGTTTTAACATTTCTATCTAAATTTCTTATTGAATCCCTCTAGAATTGCCTTATTTTCTTCTCGATATGTAGCTCTCTTGGAGGGGGTCATTTACATGCAAAATCTTCCTATTCAACTACATACAAGTTTTGTAGTATGAAAAGTGGCAGTCACCGTAAATTTTATGCCCTCTAAAAACGTACTATAATATAGTGCACTACAGTATCACTAAGACCAAAAGCAGGAAATATGACCAGCTGTTCGGGCCGGATTTGCAAGCAAAATAATTCTGGGTGAATCGCCCGTAAATATTCGGGTATAAATGCGGGTGCATCGCCCGAAAAACAAACTTTTCGTAATGATTCCGGGCCAGTAGCCAGGCAATTTTTACACTTGCAAAGTGCTCACGATTTCGGGTGAAGAGTAGGGTGAAAATTCGGCCCAATTTTTCATAGGGTATCTATTTCTAGGCAACTCGAATAGGTTGCTAGACAACGTAGATATCTATTTCTAGGCAACTCGAATCGGTAGCTAGGCAAAGTAGATATCTATTTCTAGGCAACTCGAATAGGTTGCTAGACAACGTAGATATCTATTTCTAGGCAACTCGAATCGGTTGCTAGGCAAAGTAGATATCTATTTCTAGGCAACTCGAATAGGTTGCTAGGCAGCGTAGATATCTATTTCTAGGCAACTCGAATCGGTTGCTAGGCAACGTAGATATCTATTTCTAGGCAACTTGAATCGGTTGCTAGGCAACGTAGAACTATTTTTTATCAACTTGAATCGGTTGCTAGGCAGCGTAGATATCTATTTCTAGGCAACTTGAATCGGTTGCTAGGCAAAGTAGATATCTATTTCTAGGCAACTCGAATCGGTAGCTAGGCAAAGTAGATATCTATTTCTAGGCAACTCGAATCGGTAGCTAGGCAAAGTAGATATCTATTTCTAGGCAACTCGAATCGGTTGCTAGGCAAAGTAGATATCTATTTCTAGGCAACTCGAATCGGTTGCTAGGCAAAGTAGATATCTATTTCTAGGCAACTCGAATCGGTTGCTAGGCAACGTAGATATCTATTTCTAGGCAACTCGAATCGGTAGCTAGGCAACGTAGATATCTATTTCTAGGCAACTTGAATCGGTTGCTAGGCAAAGTAGATATCTACTTCTAGGCAACTCGAATCGGTAGCTAGGCAACGTAGATATCTATTTCTAGGCAACTTGAATCGGTTGCTAGACAAAGTAGATATCTACTTCTAGGCAACTCGAATCGGTTGCTAGGCAGCGTAGATATATACTTCTAGGCAACTCGAATAGGTTGCTAGGCAGCGTAGATATCTATTTCTAGGCAACTCGAATCGGTTGCTAGGCAACGTAGATATCTATTTCTAGGCAACTTGAATCGGTTGCTAGGCAACGTAGAACTATTTTTTATCAACTTGAATCGGTTGCTAGGCAGCGTAGATATCTATTTCTAGGCAACTTGAATCGGTTGCTAGGCAAAGTAGATATCTATTTCTAGGCAACTCGAATCGGTAGCTAGGCAAAGTAGATATCTATTTCTAGGCAACTCGAATCGGTAGCTAGGCAAAGTAGATATCTATTTCTAGGCAACTCGAATCGGTTGCTAGGCAAAGTAGATATCTATTTCTAGGCAACTCGAATCGGTTGCTAGGCAAAGTAGATATCTATTTCTAGGCAACTCGAATCGGTTGCTAGGCAACGTAGATATCTATTTCTAGGCAACTCGAATCGGTAGCTAGGCAACGTAGATATCTATTTCTAGGCAACTTGAATCGGTTGCTAGGCAAAGTAGATATCTACTTCTAGGCAACTCGAATCGGTAGCTAGGCAACGTAGATATCTATTTCTAGGCAACTTGAATCGGTTGCTAGACAAAGTAGATATATACTTCTAGGCAACTTGAATCGGTTGCTAGGCAACGTAGAACTATTTTTTATCAACTTGAATCGGTTGCTAGGCAGCGTAGATATCTATTTCTAGGCAACTCGAATCGGTTGCTAGGCAACGTAGATATCTATTTCTAGGCAACTTGAATCGGTTGCTAGGCAACGTAGAACTATTTTTTATCAACTTGAATCGGTTGCTAGGCAGCGTAGATATCTATTTCTAGGCAACTTGAATCGGTTGCTAGGCAAAGTAGATATCTATTTCTAGGCAACTCGAATCGGTAGCTAGGCAAAGTAGATATCTATTTCTAGGCAACTCGAATCGGTAGCTAGGCAAAGTAGATATCTATTTCTAGGCAACTCGAATCGGTAGCTAGGCAAAGTAGATATCTATTTCTAGGCAACTCGAATCGGTTGCTAGGCAAAGTAGATATCTATTTCTAGGCAACTCGAATCGGTTGCTAGGCAAAGTAGATATCTATTTCTAGGCAACTCGAATCGGTTGCTAGGCAACGTAGATATCTATTTCTAGGCAACTCGAATCGGTAGCTAGGCAACGTAGATATCTATTTCTAGGCAACTTGAATCGGTTGCTAGGCAAAGTAGATATCTACTTCTAGGCAACTCGAATCGGTAGCTAGGCAACGTAGATATCTATTTCTAGGCAACTTGAATCGGTTGCTAGACAAAGTAGATATCTACTTCTAGGCAACTCGAATCGGTTGCTAGGCAGCGTAGATATATACTTCTAGGCAACTCGAATAGGTTGCTAGGCAGCGTAGATATCTATTTCTAGGCAACTCGAATCGGTTGCTAGGCAACGTAGATATCTATTTCTAGGCAACTCGAATCGGTTGCTAGGCAAAGTAGATATCTATTTCTAGGCAACTCGAATCGGTAGCTAGGCAAAGTAGATATCTATTTCTAGGCAACTCGAATCGGTAGCTAGGCAAAGTAGATATCTATTTCTAGGCAACTTGAATCGGTTGCTAGGCAACGTTGAACTATATTTTATCAACTTGGATCGGTTGCTAGGCAACTTAAATATATGTTTCAAGGCAAATCAAATTGGTTGCTAGGCTGTTACTACGCTCGTACGGAGATAAAAAATGATAAGAGAACGGAATCTCACTTTTTGCCAACCAGCTTAATCCCCAGCGTTTTCCCCACGCGCTTGTTAAGCGTCACTTTGAGCTGCTCCTCAGGCCTATTAGGATCCTCGGTGCGCTCCCGGTACACGGCTAGTCGGCAGATGGGATTCAGCTGGGACAGCGCCCGCTTGGCCTGGCAGTGGGTGGCCTGCGTCAGCTCCTCGCCGTTAACCTCCAGAATCTGGTCGCCGGGCCGAAGCCGGCCGTCCTTAGCAACGAGACCGTCGATGTAGATCTCCTGGATAACGATGCAGCTCTGGGGGGCAGGCGGTTGGGTACTCGGTTGAGATCTGCTGCTGCTGTCAGTTGGTGACTCATCAACTGTACTGATGCTGTCAGTTGGTGACTCATCAACTGTACTGATGCTGTCAGCTGGTGACTCATCAACTGTACTGATGCTGTCAGCTGGTGACTCATCTACTGTACTGATGCTGTCAGCTGGTGACTCATCTACTGTACTGATGCTGTCAGCTGGTGACTCATCTACTGTACTGATGCTGTCAGCTGGTGACTCATCTACTGTACTGATGCTGTCAGCTGGTGACTCATCTACTGCACTGATACTGTCAGCTGGTGACTCATCAACTGTACTGATGCTGTCAGCTGGTGACTCATCTACTGTACTGATGCTGTCAGCTGGTGACTCATCTACTGTACTGATGCTGTCAGCTGGTGACTCATCTACTGCACTGATACTGTCAGCTGGTGACTCATCAACTGTACTGATGCTGTCAGCTGGTGACTCATCTACTGTACTGATGCTGTCAGCTGGTGACTCATCTACTGTACTGATGCTGTCAGCTGGTGACTCATCTACTGCACTGATGCTGTCAGCTGATTACCCATCTACTGCACTGATGCTGTCAGCTGATTACCCATCTACTGCACTGATGCTGTCAGCTGGTGACCCATCTACTGCACTGATGCTGTCAGCTGGTGACTCATCTACTGCACTGATACTGTCAGCTGGTGACTCATCTACTGTACTGATGCTGTCAGCTGGTGACTCATCTACTGTACTGATGCTGTCAGCTGGTGACTCATCTACTGTACTGATGCTGTCAGCTGGTGACTCATCTACTGTACTGATGCTGTCAGCTGGTGACTCATCTACTGTACTGATGCTGTCAGCTGGTGACTCATCTACTGCACTGATGCTGTCAGCTGGTGACTCATCTACTGCAATGATACTGTCAGCTGGTGACTCATCTACTGTACTGATGCTGTCAGCTGGTGACTCATCTACTGTAATGATACTGTCAGCTGGTGACTCATCTACTGCACTGATGCTGTCAGCTGGTGACTCATCTACTGCACTGATGCTGTCAGCTGGTGACTCATCTACTGTACTGATGCTGTCAGCTGGTGACTCATCTACTGCACTGATGCTGTCAGCTGGTGACTCATCTACTGTACTGATGCTGTCAGCTGGAGACTCATCTACTGCAATGATACTGTCAGCTGGTGACTCATCTACTGTACTGATGCTGTCAGCTGGTGACTCATCTACTGCACTGATGCTGTCAGCTGATTACCAATCTATTGCACTGATGCTTTTAGCTGATTACCCATCTACTGCACTGATGCTGTCAGCTGATTAGCCATCTACTGTACTGATGCTGTCAGCTGATTACTCATCTACTGCACTGATGCTGTCAGCTGATTACCCATCTACTGCACTGATGCTGTCAGCTGGTGACTCATCTACTGTACTGATGCTGTCAGCTGATTACCCATCTACTGCACTGATGCTGTCAGCTGGTGACCCATCTACTGCACTGATGCTGTCAGCTGATTACCCATCTACTGCACTGATGCTGTCAGCTGGTGACCCATCTACTGCACTGATGCTGTCAGCTGATTACCCATCTACTGCACTGATGCTGTCAGCTGGTGACCCATCTACTGCACTGATGCTGTCAGCTGGTGACTCATCTACTGCACTGATGCTGTCAGCTGGTGACTCATCTACTGTACTGATGCTGTCAGCTGGTGACTCATCTACTGCACTGATGCTGTCAGCTGGTGACCCATCTACTGCACTGATGCTGTCAGCTGGTGACCCATCTACTGCACTGATGCTGTCAGCTGATTACCCATCTACTGCACTGATGCTGTCAGCTGGTGACTCATCTACTGCACTGATGCTGTCAGCTGGTGACTCATCTACTGCACTGATGCTGTCAGCTGATTACCCATCTACTGCACTGATGCTGTCAGCTGGTGACTCATCTACTGTACTGATGCTGTCAGCTGATTACCCATCTACTGCACTGATGCTGTCAGCTGGTGACCCATCTACTGCACTGATGCTGTCAGCTGATTACCCATCTACTGCACTGATGCTGTCAGCTGGTGACCCATCTACTGCACTGATGCTGTCAGCTGATTACCCATCTACTGCACTGATGCTGTCAGCTGGTGACCCATCTACTGCACTGATGCTGTCAGCTGGTGACTCATCTACTGCACTGATGCTGTCAGCTGGTGACTCATCTACTGTAATGATACTGTCAGCTGGTGACTCATCTACTGCACTGATGCTGTCAGCTGGTGACCCATCTACTGCACTGATGCTGTCAGCTGGTGACCCATCTACTGCACTGATGCTGTCAGCTGGTGACCCATCTACTGCACTGATGCTGTCAGCTGATTACCCATCTACTGCACTGATGCTGTCAGCTGGTGACTCATCTACTGCACTGATGCTGTCAGCTGATTACCCATCTACTGCACTGATGCTGTCAGCTGGTGACTCATCTACTGTACTGATGCTGTCAGCTGATTACCCATCTACTGCACTGATGCTGTCAGCTGGTGACTCATCTACTGCACTGATGCTGTCAGCTGGTGACTCATCTACTGTACTGATGCTGTCAGCTGATTACCCATCTACTGCACTGATGCTGTCAGCTGGTGACTCATCTACTGCACTGATGCTGTCAGCTGGTGACTCATCTACTGTACTGATGCTGTCAGCTGATTACCCATCTACTGCACTGATGCTGTCAGCTGGAGCCGCATGAGCAGAACAGTACCCAACAGCCGGCATTCCATCGCAGATCAATAATGAGCCATCAATCAATGCAGCTGGCACAGTAATTTAGCGCATAAAAATCCATATCAAGCATTTAGCAGCAGCAGCAGCAGCAGGAGAGCAGGCAAACCAGATGGCGAGAGGCAATGGCGACCCCCATCCATCCCTCCCAGGTAGACAGCAGGCAGACAGGCGCCTCACGAACCGGATAGATAGGGGGGCAGCAGGCAGCAATAATTCAGAACGCACGCTGGGGGGGGGGAGATACACGACCCACTACTAATGCCATGCAGCATAGCCCGCGCACAATACGAGAGTATTAACTGCGGACCCAAATGTTCAGATGGATGGCGCCGTCGCAGCCTCCTCCCACATCAGCGCGCATGTAACGAGAGGATAGCTTAGCTCAGATTAGAGGCAATCGGCAAGAGTTATGTGGGGTAGGGTTAGACTAGGGGAGAAAAACTCGAGGGCTCGACATTGCGTCAAATAGTTCAAATCCCTGTGACTTTTCAGTGTGATTTCATCCCAGACTTGTCAGTGATTTTATCCCCATGACTTTTAAGCAGGATTTTATCCGAATTTTCAGTGTGGTTTTCTCCCTGTGAATTTTCAGTGGGATTTTATCACTGTGATTTTTCAGTGGGATTTTATCCCAAAGATTTTTCAGTGGGATTTTATCCCAGTGACCTTTCAGTGGGATTCTATCCCTGTGATTTTTCAGTGTGGTTTTATCCCTGTCACTTTTCAGTGGGATTCTATCCCTGTCACTTCACTTTTCAATGGGATTCTATCCCTGTCACTTTCAGTGGGATTCTATCCCTGTCACTTTCAGTGGGATTCTATCCCTGTCACTTTCAGTGGGATTCTATCCCTGTCACTTTCAGTGGGATTCTATCCCTGTCACTTTTTAGTGGGATTCTATCCCTGTCACTTTCAGTGGGATTCTATCTCTGTCACTTTTTAGTGGGATTCTATCCCTGTCACTTTTTAGTGGGATTCTATCCCTGTCACTTTCAGTGGGATTCTATCCCTGTCACTTTTTAGTGGGATTCTATCCCTGTCACTTTCAGTGGGATTCTATCCCTGTCACTTTCAGTGGGATTCTATCCCTGTCACTTTTTAGTGGGATTCTATCCCTGTCACTTTCAGTGGGATTCTATCCCTGTCACTTCACTTTTCAGTGGGATTCTATCCCTGTCACTTTTCAGTGGGATTCTATCCCTGTCACTTTTTAGTGGGATTCTATCCCTGTCACTTTCAGTGGGATTCTATCCCTGCCACTTTTCAGTGGGATTCTATCCCTGTCACTTTACTTTTCAGTGGGATTCTATCCCTGTCACTTTACTTTTCAGTGGGATTCTATCCCCCCTGTCACTTCACTTTTCAGTGGGATTCTATCCCTGTCACTTTACTTTTCAGTGGGATTCTATCCCTGTCACTTTACTTTTCAGTGGGATTCTATCCCTGTCACTTTACTTTTCAGTGGGATTCTATCCCTGTCACTTTACTTTTCAGTGGGATTCTATCCCTGTCACTTTACTTTTCAGTGGGATTCTATCCCTGTCACTTCACTTTTCAGTGGGATTCTATCCCTGTCACTTTACTTTTCAGTGGGATTCTATCCCTGTCACTTTACTTTTCAGTGGGATTCTATCCCTGTCACTTCACTTTCAGTGGGATTCTATCCCTGTCACTTTTTAGTGGGATTCTATCCCTGTCACTTTCAGTGGGATTCTATCCCTGTCACTTTCAGTGGGATTCTATCCCTGTCACTTTCAGTGGGATTCTATCCCTGTCACTTTCAGTGGGATTCTATCCCTGTCACTTTCAGTGGGATTCTATCCCTGTCACTTTTTAGTGGGATTCTATCCCTGTCACTTTCAGTGGGATTCTATCCCTGTCACTTTAATGGGATTCTATTCCTGTCACTTTAATGGGATTCTATCCCTGTCACTTTCAGTGGGATTCTATCCCTGTCACTTTAATGGGATTCTATTCCTGTCACTTTAATGGGATTCTATCCCTGTCACTTTCAGTGGGATTCTATCCCTGTCACTTTCAGTGGGATTCTATCCCTGTCACTTTAATGGGATTCTATTCCTGTCACTTTAATGGGATTCTATCCCTGTCACTTTCAGTGGGATTCTATCCCTGTCACTTTCAGTGGGATTCTATCCCTGTCACTTTAATGGGATTCTATTCCTGTGACCTTTCAGTGTGATTTTATCTCAGCGACTTTTCTGTGGGACTCTATCACGGTGACCCTTCAATGGGATGTCACGAACCTGGGTGATATTGCCAAAAATAGCGCAGGCTCAGGTTTTCATACTGACAAGTTTCTCATGCACAGGTAAGCGGTTTTTGAATCCTATTATCTTCTGGAGAGAATGGGGAGAGCTTCAAGGCTTGATAAGAGATGATAGGAAATTGACGAGAACTGAGGAAAAAGGCGGCGCGACAAATTAATGAGAAAATGAATTCTTCATTATTCTATTATCAGAATCTTGCAGCAGCGGGAGAAGAAGATTTATTCATTATCAGACGACATCAGAACTGTCAGAAATCATTTTCTTCTGGAGAGCATCATTTTGTTTCGATGTTTTTTAAAGGGTTTTTTATTGTATTTTTCAAATTTCCAGTCTTCAAGCTAGTACGAGTAACCCAGCGTTTGGCACCAGCACTGCACAAGTTAAGCTGAGCTGGCCGCGGTTAGCTCCTCCCCAGCACTGTTCAGTTACACGACAGGCACAGCGCACGGGAAGCTGGGCGACAGCATCTTCTGCATCATCAAGTCTCTGAGAGCTGTCGTTTCAAACGTCTAGAACTGGGACACGAGCCCAGGCCACAGTCCGCACTCACTCTATCTCTCTCTTTCATCCCCATTCATTTACCAGGCAACCAGCTTAGCCAGCCAGTCCAAGTCTGTCGCCCCGGCTTCCAAGCACGAAATCCCAACGGTGGATAATTCATAATTCATAACTTTAGAGCATATAGCTAAGAGAGACAGTCAGACAGACAGGCCCTCCTCAAACTGGCCCCAGAGCCTGTTAGAGAATCATGGCCATCAGCGCAATGCTGAGGTCCAGCTCAAACACCGTACTTGTTTGCATTAGCAGCTCAGCGTGTGCAGAGTTGCTTTAAAAGTGTGCAGTTCCAACTGACTGACAGCGCCTCAGCGCCTCAGCCCCTTACCAATGGCGTGTCGCAGCCGCCTACAAAGCTGATGCCCAGATCGTAGCAGCCTCTGGGAATCTCGATGACCGTCACCTCGCCGCTGACTATGGGGGGCTTGGATGACCATTCACCTGCGAATTGGCAGCGGCTTTGTTATTGACATTGTCCAGACACTGATTTATTGCTCATTGATGGCATTCACTCACTTATTGATAGCATTCACTCACTCATTGATGGCATTCAATCACTCATTGAAAGCATTCACTCACTCATTGATGGCATTCACTCACTCATTGATAGCATTCACTCACTCATTGATGGCATTCAATCACTCATTGATAGCATTCACTCACTCATTGATGGCATTCACTCACTCATTGATAGCATTCACTCACTCATTGATGGCATTCACTCACTCATTGATGGAATTCACTCACTCATTGATAGCATTCACTCACTCATTGATGGCATTCACTCACGTATTAATAGTATTCACCCACTCATTGATAGCATTCACTCACTCATTGATAGCATTCACTCACTCATTGATAGCATTCACTCACTCATTGATGGCATTCACTCACGTATTAATAGCATTCACCCACTCATTGATAGAATTCACCCACTCATTGATAGAATTCACTCACTCATTGATAGCATTCACTCACTAATTGATAGCATTCACTCACCAATTGATAGCATTCACTCACTCATTGATAGCATTCATTCACTAATTGATAGCATTCACTCACTCATTAATGGCATTCACTCACCAATTGATAGCATTCAATAATTGATAGCATTCACTCACTCATTAATAGCATTCACTCATTGATAGCATTCAATAATTGATAGCATTCACTCACTCATTAATAGCATTCACTCATTGATAGCATTCAATAATTGATAGCATTCATTCACTCATTGATAGCATTCAATAATTGATAGCATTCATTCACTCATTGATAGCATTCAATCACTCATTGATGGTATTCACTCACTCAGTGATAGCATTCACTCACTCATTGATGGTATTCACTCACTCATTGATGGCATTCACTCACTAATTGATAGCATTCACTCACTTCATTGATAGCATTCACTCACTCATTGATAGCATTTACTCACTTCATTGATAGCATTCACTCACTCATTGATAGCATTCACTCACAAATTCAAACAAGTCTCATAGCTCACCATCATTGGCAGGGTCGGCAGCGGCGGCGGCAGCACCTGCAGCATCGGCGTCCGCCTCGGAGCGGAACGGGCACTCCCACAGGTGATTCTGCAGGGCGGTCCTGGGACCCTGGAAGGTGCAGCCCTGGCCGGATTTTGAGCACCTGGTGACGGCCCCGCGGCAGCTGTGAAGTGCATGGGAAGGGGAACAGAGTTGTAAATTAGCAATTCTCGGTTACAGTACAGAAAGCCTGCGTGGACGGACATCTCATTAGATTTCGATTTGCTGAGCAAGAAGTCACGATATTTGCTACAACAGCAATAAGTAGCGAATACAGTGATTGCATCAATTTTCTCGCATATGAGCTGCTTTGAAAATTGGTACTAAGGAAGGAAACTATCCTAAAACTTGGGAGTATTTTCATGAAAGAAGTCAGGATCCTTACCAAGCTTAAAATGGTGATTTGCTACTTTAGGATGGTGATTACAGCTTTAGGATAGATATTGTCAGCTTCAGGAGAGATTATCAGCTTCAGAATGAAGATTATCAGCTTCAGGATAGAGATTATCAGCTTCAGAAAGGAGATTATCAGCTTCAGAATGGAGATTATCAGCTTCAGAATGGATATTATCAGCTTCAGGATAGAGATTATAAAATTCAGGATAGAGATTATTAGCTTCAGGATAAAGAATATCAGCTTCAGGATAGAGATTATCAGCTTCAGGATAGAGATTATCAGCTTCAGGATAGAGATTATCAGCTTCAGAATGGAGATTATCAGCTTCAGAATGGATATTATCAGCTTCAGGATAGAGATTATCAGCTTCAGGATAGAGATTATCAGCTTCAGGATAGATTATCAGCTTCAGAATGGAGATTATCAGCTTCAGAATGGATATTATCAGCTTCAGGATAGAGATTATCAGCTTCAGGATAGAGATTATCAGCTTCAGGATAGAGATGATCAGTTTCAGGATAGAGATTATCAGCTTCAGGATAGATTATCAGCTTCAGGATAGAGATTATCAGCTTCAGGATAGAGATTATCAGCTTCAGGATAGAGATTATCAGCTTCAGGATAGATTACCAGCTTCAGAATGGATATTATCAGCTTCAGGATAGAGATTATCAGCTTCAGAATGGATATTATCAGCTTCAGGATAGAGATTATCAGCTTCAGGATAGAGATTATCAGCTTCAGGATAGAGATTATCAGCTTCAGGATAGTGATCTTGAGCGTCGGAATGGGGAGTTTTTATTCAAGCAAATGCTTTTACATATGCTGATAGGTATATTAACATTTACTTTTTTAGAAAAGGGGTTAAAAACAGTTTGACTCACCGGTGCACCAGGTGCGACTCGAGCTCGCAGCGCTGAAGCACTTCTTCGCAATAGTCCACATTTGGGCAGACGACAAGCAGCTTATCTAGTAGCCTGCGCAATGGGGGCGGAGATTATGATTATGTAATTACTTGAGATATCAGCACACACATACACACAAGCCTTTGACACTCCTGTTGCAGTGTGAGAGAAAGGCTGAGAGTCTCACACACACAAGCCTATGAGACTCCTGTTGCAGTGTGAAAGCAAGGCTGAGAGTCTCACACACAAGCCTATGAGACTCCTGTTGCAGTGTGAAAGCAAGGCTGAGAGTCTCACACACACAAGCCTATGAGACTCCTGTTGCAGTGTGAAAGCAAGGCTGAGAGTCTCACACACACAAGCCTATGAGACTCCTGTTGCAGTGTGAAAGCAAGGCTGAGAGTCTCACACACACAAGCATATGACACTCCTGTTGCAGTGTGAAAGCAAGGCTGAGAGTCTCACACACACAAGCCTATGAGACTCCTGTTGCAGTGTGAAAGCAAGGCTGAGAGTCTCACACACACAAGCCTATGAGACTCCTGTTGCAGTGTGAAAGCAAGGCTGAGAGTCTCACACACACAAGCCTATGAGACTCCTGTTGCAGTGTGAAAGCAAGGCTGAGAGTCACACACACACAAGCCTATGAGACTCCTGTTGCAGTGTAATAAACACAGCATCCAAAGCTAAGCGAGAGCAGCCATGAAGAATCAGAGAGGGAAATGAGAGTTTCAGACCGGCAGATAGATAGCAGCAGAGAGGTCGGCATCGGGAATGGGATCGTCTAGAATGGGATTCCGAGGTTTTAGGGGCAAACAAGCATTAGGAGAGAGAGAGAGGGGGGAGAGTAGAGAAGTGAGAGGAGAAGCAGAAGAAGCAGTAGACGGGAAGGGGGTTGCGGCCAGAGTTCCGCATACATAATTAGCATAGGGAGAGCAGATCTGCCCTGGGCCTCATTCGGTTCATTCTTATACAGCCTTTTTCGCTATATTGCTTACTGCCAGATATCGGGGGTCACGGACTCGCGCCATTAATGGCCCGGCAGGTTGCTCAAAAACGACAGGCATATATTAGACATATATATAGTGGATTATAGCTAAATAGTTAAAGCGGATTGGGCACGAATACACGCTAGCATGCAATAGCTAAGGATAATCGAACAGGGGACAAATTTACTTTGGGAAATAGCCCAACGAATGAGCATATCGGAGAAATCATCGGGTTTGATCATGCTTAGATGCTTTCTTATCATTTAGCCTAGCATATATATATACAAGCTGTTGAAACCCGCGGATTTTGAACCAGGGGAACTCCAATCCCTAGAACTATTTTTGCATGTATTCTAAAATCTGAAGTCATACTTAAACAAAAACTTTTTAATAGTTAGGAATTTAGAGTTAAACATAGAGTACATTCATGTAAAATTAGTATTCGAAGCAAACATTAATATTGTTGGTTGGGGTGCTGCGCAGAATGTCAGGCAAACTCATGGCCTCTGCCTCTCCTTGTGTTCCTTGGAAGTTGAATCCTTAGAAACTTCTATCTCTACCTTCTCTTCTGTTTTCTCTCTTCTCACTGGTCTGTGGTCTATTCTCTCTCTCCTCTATCCCCTCTTCTCTCGTCTATTCCCTCTTATTCTTTTCTCTCCTCTCCTCTCCTCTCTTGTCTCTGCTCTCTTATCTCTCCCTTTCTCCTGTTTTATCTCTTCCCATTTCTTTCTGCTCTTTATTCTATCTTCTCTCTGCTCTCTACTCTCTCTTCTCTCTCCTCTACTCTATCTTCTCTCTGCTCTCTACTCTATCTTCCCTCTGCTCTCTACTCTCTCTTCTCTCTCCTCTCTTCTATCGTCTCTTCCCTCACCTCTCCTCTCTCGTCTTTGCTCTCTTATCTATCTCTCCTTTCTCTTCTTTTATCTTTTCTCTCTTATCTTTTCTCATTTCTCTCTGCATGCTCTCTACCTCTATCTCTCCCTCTCTCTCCTCTCCCTTCTCTCATCTCTCTCTCATCCTTTCCCCTCTTTCCCCTGTCCTCTCGATTCTCTCCCCTCCCCTCCTCTCTCCTCACTAACTTCTCTCTCTCCCTTTGTCTCACCTTTCATCTCTCATCTCTTATTTCTTATCTATCCTCTTTTCTCTCTACTCTCCCATCTCTCGTGTGTTCACTCTCGTCTTTGCTCTCTCAGTCTCATCTTCCCTCTCTCATCTGTCATCTTTACTCTCGTATACTCGTATGTTCTCACCTCTCTCCTCTGTACTCTTCTCTTTCCCCTCATCTGACTCCTATCTCCGCTCTCCTCTCTCCTCTCAGATATCGTGTTCACTCTCATCCCCTCTCTTTTCTGTCATCTGTACTCTCCAATCTTCAGTGTACTCTTCTCTTTACCCTCTTCTGATTCCTCTCTTTCCTTCTCTTCTCTTCTCTCTTCTATACTCCCTCCCCTCTATTCTCTTCTCTCGCCTTTCTGCACTCTGCTCTCTCCTCCTTCATCTCTCATCTCTACTCTCTTCTCACTCTTCTCTGCTCTCCTCTGTCATCGATCCTGTCTCATCTCTCCCATCTTCTCTCTCCCTCTTCTCACTTCTACTCTTTCCTCTCCCTTTTCTCTCCCCTCCTCTCGCTTCTTACTCCAATATTATCTGCTCACTCCTTATCCTTACCCCATCGTCTATCTTCTTGTCTTCTATCTTTTCTCTTATCCTCCTCTCGCTTCTCTTCTTTTCTTATAGTATATTCCTTCTCCTTTTCACTCTCATCTTATCAGCCATGAGCTCGATTCTTTATCTGGCATTTGAGGTTAAGTCTGCCAATCCCCGCTTCGAAAGCGTTTGTGGGACGTAGTACTCTCATGGTTGTTATGCTTTAATCACATTATATTTCTGGCCAATTAGCAGCCCTGAGAGGAATTTGTGTATCTCCCTCCAGCCCAGCTCCACCAGACCACCACCACTCTGCAGCAGTCTAACAACCAAGGAAATACGTATTTCTTAGGAGCCATTTAAATTTTAAAGTACCTTATGCGAATCTTAATGTTAAAATTTTCATGGTGTAACTAATTTAGTAGGATTGCATTGTAATCACTACAAATCAGTTATTCATTCATTTTTCGCTATTTTTACAAACCATCCCACATCGCCTTGATTTGCCACTGTTAAACAGTGCCACTGCCACTGTTAAATCCACTGTTAAACTGCTGCAGACTTGTCTATACAGAGGACACTGGTTTGAATCTCTCGCTAAACTGTCATGGCTAAACGTAGCCTCTCCACGCGCGGGGTGCGGAGAAGGCTATTAAAAAGTTATTCCAAAACACTGTACATTTGCTATGTACATTGAGCCCTATCGTCTGACCCTTCTTCTGGGCTGGGGGAATGAGTGAGTGAGCGGCACAAACAACAGAAAAAGCAGACAAACTTCACATGCTTACAGTTTCCGTCCTGATTGAGATACAGAGTTGAGACTTTACATGTAGGCAGAGAATGAGTCAATAAAGAATTGTGTCAAATTTGAAGTCAATCGCTTCACGTGGAGCAAAACTATGGCAGCCGAGAGTTAGGCATTTTAAAACCTACTCACACCCTTTGCCCAGATCGGGAAAGAGAGGCAGGCGGGCGGAGGTTGGGGTGGTTGCTACGCTGAAAAAAACAGCCTAACTTTAAAAGTGCACAGCACCGCTCAGGATTAACTTTGAGACTCGAAATTTTACATGATTGTTCCAAAATAGTTTAAGATTATCTGTGTCAAATTTAAAGAGAATCGGTAGAAGTGGAGCAACGCTATGGAGGATTAAGTGAAAAAATCGCGCATTTTGAGCAGTTTTTTGTACTTTTAGGTAGGAAGACTTGAGTCTAGAAAATTTAAAGGTAGCCTAAGACATTCTCCGTAATTAGTTTAGGGTGGGTGTAAAGTTTGGTGTCATTTGGTTGAGCGGTTTGGGAGTCCATAGCGAAGTAATTTGTCCACAGACAGACAGACAGACAGACAGACAGACAGACAGACAGACAGACAGACAGACAGACAGACAGAGTTTTGATTTTTATAGATATAGATAAATGCTATATATAGGGGTTATAGGTTATAGCCTAGTGGTCAGAGCGTCGGACTCACAACTTGAAGGTCGGGGGTTCGATTCTCGATGCCACTCGGAACAATATTGTGTCCTTGAGCAAGACATCTAACTCTGCATTGCTTCAGTTCACCCAGATGTAAAATAGGTGCCAGCATTAGCTGGGATATTCGAAGGTGCCCCCCCCCAGACCTTGGACTTCGCCTCAGACATAAGGATTCACCTTCTCAATTTATCCCGTTCACAGCTCAACGCCAACTCTAACAAGCTGAGTCGGGGGCACGCGACGCAAACTTCAATTATTCTCAAACTCGGGGATAAATGAAAGAGAGAGGCAGAGACCAGGGCAGACGGGCGATTTAGTCGGCCGGCTTAGCAGCTCACTACTTTTTCTCCGCTGTCCACTTGGACAAGGCGGCCGGGCTAGAAATTAAATAAATATTTCTCAGAGTCCAGAGAAAATCCATCGGCCTATATCCAGCCTTCTCTTGCAGGAGTGCCCCCCCCCACAGCGCCTGAAAACGTCTCTCAGCGGTGGCGCGAAGTAATCTTGAATTCACAACTTTCCGAGAGGAATGCTCCCAACTGCTGGCTGGGGAAGCGGCAAAATGCCCTGAGGGAGGGAGGGAGAGTGAGAGGGGGGCGTTGGCAGCCCCAAAGCGCACCAATTTGAATTAGCGAGTTGAAGGCGCATAACGGATGCTGGCAGTTCCTGGTTCGGCTGTGTAGGTCCTGTCTGTGAGCATTTCATCTAGCCTTCCTATCAATGTAGTATTTATATCTATTTATTGAAGTTGTCAATCACATTTACCAATCTCAATCGATCTATCAATCATTAATCAATCTTTTTTGCCTACAAGTCGTCTCGAGTATAACTAAGAAGAAAAGTCTGTTCATAAAAAAATTGCGGGACACCAGATGCGCCCCGGTTAATAGGGCTGCACCGCATTAGTTGAGCTGCATACTCTTAGTCAGCAGGGGATTCCAACAGACAACAGGTGGAGGCTTGCCGGTCAGGGGGGGGGAGAGAACAGTTCCGGCATGCAAGCTTAATTAGTGTCAGGTGAGATTAGCCCGCATTCTTATACCGTACTGAAATAGGATACTGACAAGGGAGTGGGAGGAATACCAATCCCAAACGTACTCACTCCCCAGTTATTAGAGAGAATCTACCCAGCCTGGTCCTTGACTGTGGTCAAAGAGATATATATGAAAAATCAGCCACGAGAGCATAAAGGGTGCAGCTAAGGCCATAGGGACAGACTGGGAGGTGTAGCCGGCTTGAAGATCATATGCGATGACGAGGAAAAAAGAGTACAGAAGAGGCTGGAAGGAATACAGCAAAAAGCCGGATGGGGAAGCGTTTGGGTGGCGGCCGCAAAATACGGGCGGCGAGAAGGGGGCGGCTGCCCTCCCAACTCCTCCCACAGCAGTTGTTTCGGTTGATTAGCCGGACACAGGGCCGGCCGGCCGGGCTCAGACTGGCCCGGGGGAGGCCGCGACTGGGCTGTGGGAGCGGCGTCAGCGGCGGCTCAATTAGTGCTGCGGATCAGAGACACTGGCTGGCCGGCGGGTGGCGGCCGGACTGAGACTGAGACAGATGCAGACAGACATTGAGACAGATGCAGACAGACACCGAGAAAGATGCAGACAGACACTGAGACAGATGCAGACAGACACTGAGACAGATGCAGACAGACACTGAGACAGATGCAGACAGACACTGAGAAAGATGCAGACAGACATTGAGAAAGATGCAGACAGACACTGAGACAGATGCAGACAGACACTGAGAAAGATGCAGACAGACATTGAGACAGATGCAGACAGACACTGAGAAAGATGCAGACAGACACTGAGAAAGATGCAGACAGACACTGAGAAAGATGCAGACAGACACTGAGACAGATGCAGACAGACACTGAGAAAGATGCAGACAGACACTGAGACAGATGCAGACAGACACTGAGACAGATGCAGACAGACACTGAGACAGATGCAGACAGACACTGAGACAGATGCAGACAGACACTGAGACAGATGCAGACAGACACTGAGACAGATGCAGACAGACACTGAGACAGATGCAGACAGACACTGAGACAGATGCAGACAGACACTGAGACAGGTGCAGACAGACACTGAGACAGATGCAGACGACACCGAGACAGATGCAGACAGACACTGAGACAGATGCAGACAGACACTGAGACAGATGCAGACAGACACTGAGACAGATGCAGACAGACACTGAGACAGATGCAGACAGACACTGAGACAGATGCAGACAGACACTGAGACAGATGCAGACAGACACTGAGACAGATGCAGACAGACACTGAGACAGATGCAGACAGACACTGAGAAAGATGCAGACAGACACTGAGACAGGTGCAGACAGACACTGAGAAAGATGCAGACAGACACTGAGACAGATGCAGACAGACACTGAGACAGATGCAGACAGACACTGAGACAGATGCAGACAGACACTGAGACAGATGCAGACAGACACCGAGACAGATGCAGACAGACACTGAGACAGATGCAGACAGACACTGAGACAGGTGCAGACAGACACTGAGACAGATGCAGACAGACACTGAGACAGATGCAGACAGACACTGAGACAGATGCAGACAGACACTGAGACAGATGCAGACAGACACTGAGACAGATGCAGACAGACACCGAGACAGATGCAGACAGACACTGAGACAGATGCAGACAGACACTGAGACAGGTGCAGACAGACACTGAGACAGATGCAGACAGACACCGAGACAGATGCAGACAGACACTGAGACAGGTGCAGACACTGAGACAGATGCAGACAGACACTGAGACAGGTGCAGACAGACACTGAGACAGATGCAGACGACACCGAGACAGATGCAGACAGACACTGAGACAGATGCAGACAGACACTGAGAAAGATGCAGACAGACACTGAGACAGATGCAGACAGACACTGAGACAGGTGCAGACACTGAGACAGATGCAGACAGACACTGAGACAGATGCAGACAGACACTGAGACAGATGCAGACAGACACTGAGACAGATGCAGACAGACACTGAGACAGATGCAGACAGACACTGAGACAGATGCAGACAGACACTGAGACAGATGCAGACAGACACCGAGACAGATGCAGACAGACACTGAGACAGATGCAGACAGACACTGAGACAGATGCAGACAGACACTGAGACAGATGCAGACAGACACCGAGACAGATGCAGACAGACACTGAGACAGATGCAGACAGACACTGAGACAGATGCAGACAGACACTGAGACAGATGCAGACAGACACTGAGACAGGTGCAGACAGACACCGAGACAGACAGACAGACAGACAGACGAACAGACAGACAGACAGACAGACCGTCAGACAGACAGACTGAGCTTTCTGTATGTAGCAAAAGTTGACCCGTGAATCGCACAAAAGCTGATTTACCTATACCTTAACTCACCCTTGTTTTAAAGCGGCGCGGTGAATTCGGAATTATTATAAAAAACCCGTGACACTCAAAGATACTGCAGAGAGAGACAGAGTGAGAGAGAGATTGAGAGCAGACCTGAATTTCAGACAGCAGACAGTCAGGCGAACAGAAAGTCACGAGTATACGAGTAGAATGGAAAATGGACTCGCAGTTAGCAGAGGGGCGGCACGCGCCAGTGTAAAAGTGAAAGACTCAATACAAAAACCTGACGAAAACCGCATGCAAGGCTACAGGGAAGGGTATATGATTCGAAATTCGACGGCAAGATGTGGTCGGGGATGAGAAGGCGGCAGCGGATATTCGACAGGCTCAGCAACTCCGCTCTGCCCCGAGGCTGCCTGCCGGTGTCGGATTGCTGTAAAGCAGCTTTGGTATCAAAAATCGATACGAGAAAGAGAGACGGACTTCTTCAGGCAAAAAGTGAAACAGGGTGTCCTAATGGCAAGTGTCGGAGTCAGGTACAAGTAGGTGACAGAAATAGATGAGCGAGCTCTCCAATAACTGGGACGTTTGATAATCTGTAGCTTGCAAGAAATTTTACATTTTAGATCTTTTTGAGATTACATGTATTAGTTTGGTGTTTTAGCAGCCTCAAAGTTGCTGTTTGGATTCGTGCTTAGCTATCTAGTTTTTTTTCGCTATCAAGCCGGGTTCAGCACACCTTACAGCCGCTATCAAGCTGGGCTCAGCACACCTTACAGCCGCTATCAAGCCGGGCTCAGCACACCTTACAGCCGCTATCAAGCCGGGTTCAGCACACCTTACAGCCGCTATCAAGCCGGGCTCAGCACACCTTACAGCCGCTATCAAGCCGGGCTCAGCACACCTTACAGCCGCTATCAAGCTGGGCTCAGCACACCTTACAGCCGCTATCAAGCCGGGCTCAGCACACCTTACAGCCGCTAACAAGCCGGGTTCAGCACACCTTACAGCCGCTATCAAGCCGGGCTCAGCACACCTTACAGCCGCTATCAAGCCGGGTTCAGCACACCTTACAGCCGCTATCAAGCCGGGTTCAGCACACCTTACAGCCGCTATCAAGCTGGACTCAGCACACCTTACAGCCGCTATCAAGCCGGGCTCAGCACACCTTACAGCCGCTATCAAGCCGGGTTCAGCACACCTTACAGCCGCTATCAAGCCGGGCTCAGCACACCTTACAGCCGCTATCAAGCCGGGCTCAGCACACCTTACAGCCGCTATCAAGCCGGGTTCAGCACACCTTACAGCCGCTATCAAGCTGGGCTCAGCACACCTTACAGCCGCTATCAAGCCGGGTTCAGCACACCTTACAGCCGCTATCAAGCCGGGCTCAGCACACCTTACAGCCGCTATCAAGCCGGGCTCAGCACACCTTACAGCCGCTATCAAGCCGGGTTCAGCACACCTTACAGCCGCTATCAAGCTGGGCTCAGCACACCTTACAGCCGTTATCAAGCCGGGTTCAGCACACCTTACAGCCGCTATCAAGCCGGGTTCAGCACACCTTACAGCCGCTATCAAGCCGGGTTCAGCACACCTTACAGCCGCTATCAAGCCGGGTTCAGCACACCTTACAGCCGCTATCAAGCCGGGTTCAGCACACCCTTACAGCCGCTATCAAGCTGGGCTCAGCACACCTTACAGCCGCTATCAAGCCGGGCTCAGCACACCTTACAGCCGCTATCAAGCCGGGCTCAGCACACCGTGAACACAAGTCAATCAGGTCTAACAGTCTCACCCAGACGGGCTCAGCAGCAGGCCGCTGTGCTGATAAGACGATGGCTTTGCTGCTGCTGCCGAGGCTGCGACGGTGGCGTTGGAGGCGGCGGCAGCGGGCATGAGTTCAGCTAGGGAGGGTTGGGGTTGCCGCACAGGTGCCCAGCAGGCCAAGCCAGATTGAAGACTTAAGCCGGGCGCCTGGACCAATGCTACTATCGGACACGGGGTATTACAAACAATATATTAACCTACTAAAAGACAGACTTATCCAGCAGGTGTTGGAGCATATAGTATAGTACACAAGGGTGCGGTTCAGGGAAAGTGCGGCCAAGTGTAAAAAAAGTGGCCGGATAAATATTGCTCTCAGATTACTAGGCCGATCACGGAGGGAGGATATTGGCCTTGTCCTGGTCAGCAGGGCCAGGCCCGGCCTCCGGCTTTTTAGCGCGGCCGACCGCGAGACGAAATGGGAAAGAGGGAATGAGGATATTTCTGGGAGTGGGAAATGGCCAATGACTGTTAGGCTGTTTAGCTGTTAGAGAGGCTCGCTCTAAAATCCCAATGGTTGGATGGGAAGAAGCGAAAGGACGGCAGCCAAGGCTTTTGCAGCAGCAGCAGCAGCAGCAGCAGCAGCAGCAGTGCAATTCTAATCCGCGCTTGTCAGCCATCAAAGATTAGTCTGCCGTTTCAGCTCAAACTGCCGGCCGTTCTCAGATTTGCTGGAATTCTAGCCTTGGACTCTACACTAGCTTAACGGTCTGTTAACCCAGCAGCAAAAGATTTGACCAATTCTCACTTTTCGTTTTCACTCATATAAAGCTTTGATTTTAAATCACTCTGCGTGGATTAGAAGTCCGTCTAGATTCATGGAGGGTAATAATAGATAGATTGAGTCACTCTGGATGGGTTGAGAGTCACTCTGGATGAATTGCGGGTAACTCTGGATGGATTGAGTGTCACTCTGGATGAATTGAGTGTCACTCTGCATGGATTGAGTGTCACTCTCGATGGATTGAGAGTCACTCTGGATGGATTAAGAGTCACTCTGGATGGACTGAGTGTCACTCTCGATGGATTGAGAGTCACTCTGGATGGATTAAGAGTCACTCTGGATGGACTGAGTGTCACTCTCGATGGATTGAGAGTCACTCTTCGTGGGTTAAAAAGTCTCTCTAAATGATTAGAGTAACAGTACCGGTAGATGGATTGAGTCACTCTGGATGGATTGAGAGTCACTCTGGAAGGATTGAGTCACTCTGGATAAATTGAGTCACTTTGGATGGATTGAGAGTCACTCTTGATGGATTGAAAGTCACTCTGGATGGATTGAGAGTCACTCTGGATGGATTGAGTCACTCTGGATAAATTGAGTCACTTTGGATGGATTGAGAGTCACTGGATGGATTGAGAGTCACTCTGGATGGATTGAGAGTCACTCTGGGTGGATTGAGAGTCAACTTAGACTAGATAGGTTGAGAGTCACTCCGGATATGTTAGTCGCTCAAGATCTAGATAGGACCTGCATCATTATAGGATTGATGTGGTTGCTAGCCATAATAGGTCAGAGCGTTCGCCGCCAGCACTGCACAAGTTAAGCAGATTTGACTGCGGTTAGTACGCCCCCCTCAAGGTTAGCCTGAGTGGAAGTGCATTATTATTATATATCCCCGATGATAAGAGAAATCTTTAATTAAAAGAATTATTTTCATGATTGACATAATAGATACGAGTGACAGATTAAATAAATATATAGACAGAAGCTTTTGCGAGCTGTGTAAACACAACACGACACAGACACACAGACAGGCAGAATTCGAGATAAAACTCGCCAAACTGAAGGGGGTCTATCTGGGGAAAAAACTGACTCAGGATATATACAGTTTACACTTTATAATATAATATTTGTCGCAAGCACTGCGGGTTTGAGGACGGTTTTGAGTGACTGACGGGTCAGCAGCAGCCGATCGAGGCGGGGAGGGGGGTATATGGACGGACTCAATTCCTGAGAGTGAATGCGGAGCAGAAGGCTGCAGGCACACCCACCCAGAGAGAACTTCGATCCGGAAAAGGCTGTATGGTGGCTGGCCGCGGTGCGCCAAAAAAAATGTTTCCAAAATCGCAGCAAGCAGTCAGCGAGAGAGCGCCCTACCCTCCTCGATCCGCGCCTAAAAGTGGAGCTTTTGTTCCCCGCCACTGCCTGCCCACTCACTCTCGCTTAATTTCACACTCTCCATCCAGCTTACACATTCAGTCGCGGGCAAGTGGGTGAAGCTGGACAGCGTCAACATTTGGCTAGTAGCCGGGGGCTTAATGACTGGCCTTTCTACACAGTTCAGAGCCCCCCAGTTCTATAAGATGAGTGAGTGAGTGTTTTGAGTTGAGCTGCTGACGGCTTGGGCGAGAGCTGCCACCGTGCACAAATCCATATAGTTGTGGCCATTCAATTCAACCGCATACTTGCATTGCCTAGCAACTCTAGAGTTGCTTCTTCATCATAGGTTCTAATTTTTCGACGCCGTGAAAAATTTTGCACACCGACAAGAGGAGCAGCGGGCCTAGTTTAGGAACTTAGCAGGGAATGCTTTTCTGAATTTCTGGGTTATAGGGAAGGCTTGTTAATATTGACACAATGTAGGGATGGAGGAATATGAAGCGGATGGAGGGAAAGGGATTAGCGAGCCGATGGAGCAATAGAAAGAAATGGAGAGATATAATCCATATCCATAGAAATACAGGGAAGAGATATAATCAATCCAGAGAAATAGAACGAAAAGATATAATCTAGAGAAATAGAGAGACGAGATATAATCTAGAGATATAAAAGGGAGATATAATCCAGAGAAATAGAAGGGAGAGATATAATCCTGAGTCAAGGAAGGCACTGATAAGCATGTCAGCTTAACTAAATGGGCTGCACAATGCTCCCCCCTGATTTAACCTAGTAACTAATCCCCAATGAGCACAATCGCAATATTATTGATAGGATCAGTGACATTTGCATAGATATAGATATACAGTATACAAATACAGTATACAAATACAAAAACATATAAACCAGCCATTCCTAGCTCAGAGCGGCTAACCTTATAATCAGACAGGGCAAACTAACCGCAACCACTTCTGCTTAACTTGCAGTGCCACTTGGCTAGCGACCCCTCCCCTCCTGCACCTTAGGCATGCACAAGGAGACGCGCGGAGAGAAGTTAAAAGTGCGCAGTCGGCGGCACAAGCTGAGTGAGCTGAAAAGCCCCACAGCCTGACCCGGGTTGGAGTTGACAGCTTATGCTGGCCCCAAGTGTTGGGGAAACTGAGACTGCAGGCTTACAGAGAGTCTGAGCCGGTCCCGTCCTTCATCAATAAGCCTCGTGAGTCGCGTGGTGAACCAAAAGAAAAACTTCCTTTCCACACCCCAAACTCTTCCGGCACTCTCGCGAAGTGAAAGCTGCTATAGCCTTTGGACAAAAATCCTCGCGACTGAATCCCCACCCCGCCGGCCTCCTCTTCCCTTGATGATGGAAGGATGCTGAGTTGGCATTGATTTACATATTAACCCCCCCTCCCCATCTCCCATCCCTGCGCTCCCTTCTGCCTAGATCGGTGCACTGGGACAGAAGCAGTGACTAGTGAGGATTTTGCAATAACTATTGGAAAAGCTGAGACAGACGGAGGCGAAAGGCAACGGAGACGGAGAAGTAGACAAGGTTGGGATAGACGGTATGAAGAGATGAGATGGAGAAGTAGACAAGGGTGAGATAGACGGTATGAAGAGAAACAGAGTAGACAAGGGTGAGATAGACGGTATGAAGAGATGAGATCGAGAAGTAGACAAGGTGAGATAGAAGGTATGAAGAGAGGAGACCGAGAAGTAGACACGGTGAGAAAGTGGGGATGAAGAGAGGAGACCAAGAAGTAGACAAGGTGAGATAGAAGGTATGAAGAGAGGAGACCGAGAAGTAGACAAGGTGAGATGGACGGTATGAAGAGCGGAGACGGAGAAGTAGACACGGTGAGAAAGTGGGGATGAAGAGAGGAGACGGAGAAGTAGACACGGTGAGAAAGTGGGGATGAAGAGAGGAGACGGAGAAGTAGACACGGTGAGAAAGTGGGGATGAAGAGAGGAGACGGAGAAGTAGACACGGTGAGAAAGTGGGGATGAAGAGAGGAGACGGAGAAGTAAACACGGTGAGAAAGTGGGAATGAAGAGCGGAGACAGGGGAGTAGACACGGTGAGATAGTGGGAAGTGGGAGCCCTGGTTCGATTCGTAGCGCCGCCACATAAATATCGGACCTGAGCAAAAAAATTAGCCTGTTAGCTGAGTCGTACGACTGGAGTCCGTGAGGGCCAACCCCACGGGCCATTGAATGTACACTGCTCATGCTCAGGGGTCAGCAAGTGAGCAAATAAATGAGCGCGGACTCACTTTTTCACCAGACTAGACGCCTGGGAGCACTCCAGAAAATTAATAATGCTTTTGTCTATTGGGCAGAGCGCCTGTCTGGCTAGGTGGCTCTTCAGACAGGGCGTGCAGAACGTGTGCCCACACTTCGTATCCAACGGGTCAACGAGCGGCTGCTGGCACAGCTGAAATTTGTTTAGAGATTTTAATAGTTCAGTGCTACTTGTTAGTAGACAGACGCGAGTGTTAAATGCAGAAAACTGTCCTATTTAATTTAGGAAAGAAAGTTGGTGCTCAAACTCTATAATTAAGGCCTCACTCCCTGACGTTCAGATCTGAATTCTCACTCCCTGAAGTTTAGACTTGAATTCTCACTCCCTGAAGTTCAGATCTGAATTCTTACTCCCTGAAGTTCAGACCTGAATTCTCACTCCCTGAAGTTCAGATCTGAATTCTCAATCCCTGAAGTTTAGACCTGAATTCTCACTCCCTGAAGTTTAGACCTGAATTCTCACTTTCTGTAGTTTAGACCTGAATTCTCACTCTCTGAAGTTCAGAAACGAATCCTCACTCTCTGGACCGAATTCCTAAAAGAAAAGTGCATGACTGATCTGTCAACAGCCAGCTAACCTTGCACATCAGATCCTGATCAATATCCTGATCATAGTCGTACAGGTGGGCGCCGCCGGCCTCGTGAAACCGGCCGCAGCTTGAGCACAGGTCCAGCTTCTTGGCCGCCCCGCCAGTCAAGGAGCTCAAAGAACCGGCAACGCTAATGCTGCGCCTTGCCACCTGCTGCGGCTTCTGCTCCGGAGGAGGCGGCGGCGGTGGAGGCGGAGGTGGCGGCGGCGGTGGCGAAGGCGGCGGCGGAGGCGACATCGATGGCGGCAGCGGCGGGGCCTCGTCGAAGGCGAACGGTCGACGCGAGAAGTCGGTAGGCGAAGGGAACAGGTCCTGGTAGCTGTGGTGGTGACTGGCGCCAGCCGAAACAGCGCCGCTAGCTGGCGTGGCGACTGCGGAAGCAGATGTGGCAGCCTGAGGAAAAAGGAGGGGAGTATCAATAGGGATATTGCCCTTAAACTGCGCGACTATTTTCAATACAACGCTGCTACAGCGCTGACACTGAAGGGAGGGGAACAGGGACACTGAAGGGAGGGGAACAGGGGCACTGAAGGGAGGGGAACAGGGACACTGAAGGGAGGGGAACAGGGGCACTGAAGGGAGGGGAACAGGGGCACTGAAGGGAGGGGAACAGGGGCACTGAAGAGAGGGGAACAGGGGCACTGAAGGGAGGGGAACAGGGGCACTAAGGGAGGGGAACAGGGGCACTGAAGGGAGGGGAACAGGGGCACTGAAGGGAGGGGAACAGGGGCACTAAAGGGAGGGGAACAGGGGCACTAAAGGGAGGGGAACAGGGACACTGAAGGGAGGGGAACAGGGGCACTAAGGGAGGGGAACAGGGGCACTGAGGGGAGGGGAATAGGGGCACTGAAGGGAGGGGAACAGGGACACTGAAGGGGAGAACAGGGGCACAGAAGGGAGGGGAACAGGGGCACTGAAGGGAGGGGAACAGGGGCACAGAAGGGAGGGGAACAGGGGCACTGAAGGGAGGAGAACAGGGACACTGAAAAAGAACAGGGGCACTGAAAGGAGGGGAACAGGGGCACAGAATAAATAGGAATGGAGACCCCGATAGAGGAAAACTCGTAATTGAAGGAGCAGGGAAACAAGGAAGAACAAAGGAGACAGGAGTGATGGCCAGCTGCCAGCACTAAACATACCTCAGAAAAACATCTAGAGCAGCCAATAAAGACACAGTAAGACAATAAAAAGGGACATATTAAAATAGCTATATAAATTGAAAGAGATGGCTTACCAAATTCTTTGGTTTGGAATCTTCTTTAGCAAGGACTTTGGGTCTTCATGTAGATAAACACTTACAACGCTTAAAAAAAACAATTTTATACACTAAATTTTAAACAGTTTTATATAGTGCGGTGCGGTCAGACACTGAACGGTAAAATGCGTTCGCTTATGAAGACAGGGGTGAATAACGGGGTGAACAGGCTTAGGGGGGGGGCCGGGGGTAAGGAAAGTAGTTGTTCGTTTAGGACTTTGGGAAGGGGTGAGTCATGCCTAAAAATAGAACGGGCACTAGGGGTTCCTGACTGGGCTAAGGAAAAACGTAAAAAAATTGGGAAGGCAGAACACAGATGCTCTAAATTCTAACAGGACGCACGATAGGTAAAGTAATGAGTTGATTAAAAAAAACTAACTACAGACAGATTACAGACTTTGATTGTATGTGATTAGAAAGTAGAAATGACGCTAAAAATACTATATCAAATTAGCTAACAAGACTTGAATTAGCAATCCATTCTATTCCATGACATAATGGATAGATTAGCAATCCATTCTATTCCATGACATAATGGATAGATTAGCAATCCATTCTATTCCATGACATAATGGATAGATTAGCAATCCATTCTATTCCATGACATAATGGATAGATTAGCAATCCATTCTATTCCAGGACATAATGGATAGATTAGCAATCCATTCTATTCCATGACATAATGGATAGATTAGCAATCCATTCTATTCCATGACATAATGGATAGATTAGCAATCCATTCTATTCCATGACATAATGGATAGATTAGCAATCCATTCTATTCCATGACATAATGGATAGATTAGCAATCCATTCTATTCCATGACATAATGGATAGATTAGCAATCCATTCTATTCCATGACATAATGGATAGATTAGCAATCCATTCTATTCCAGGACATAATGGATAGATTAGCCATCCATTCTATTCCATGACATAATGCATAGATTAGAAATCCATTCTATTCCATGACATAATGGATAGATTAGCATTCCATCTATCCCATAAAATATTGGGTAGATTAGAAATCCATTCTATTCCATGACATAATGGATAGATTAGCAATCCATTTTATTCCATGACATAATGGATAGATTAGCAATCCATTCTATTCCATGACATAATGGATAGATTAGCAATCCATTCTATTCCATGACATAATGGATAGATTAGCAATCCATTCTATTCCATGACATAATGGATAGATTAGCAATCCATTCTATTCCAATCACATAATGGATAGATTAGCAATCCATTCTATTCCATGACATAATGGATAGATTAGCAATCCATTATATCCCATAAAAAATGGTTAGATTAGCAATTTCTTATATTTCATGAAATATTAGATAGACTGGCAATAGCACAGATTAGCAATCTATTCTATTCGATCAAATCTTTAACAGATTAGATGTTCTTCTTGACAACATGCCCAGATATTTCTATTAAAAACAGCTCCATAAGTCAATTCTTTTCAACCTTATCAACGGAAATTAAATGTCAAAAACCGCACTATACTACTCACTCACCATTACTACAGCGGACAGGCTGTCGCGAAGCGGTTGCGGCTGATGCAACTGGGGCTGCGGCGGAGGCGGCGGCGGCGGCGGTGGAGACACAGATGGCGGAGGGGGCAGCCAGGCGTCGAATGCGGAGCCCCAGACCGAGGCAGCCGGGCCAACGCCTGGCGAGAAATAGTCAGCGGCGGCGGTCGCATCTACATCTGGATGCTGCGGCTGCTGCTGCAGACGGTTGCAGTTGGCCGATGAAGCCAGGGGTGCGGCTGCTGGGGCCCGGGCGAAGGGCTGAAATAGATAGATGTAGATAAAAGCCTTAGTTGCTATGCTAGCTCAGCAATTAAAAATATATAAAAGTACATTTTTTATCAAACTTTAAACATATTTGACCTGAGTTAGGGCTCTGACTTGAATACAGGATTTTGTTCCACAGGGTCAACTGACTTTCTGGCTTGTTAGATTAAAAATTGTCCACAAATTTGAAGTAAAAAGATAAAAAATCATATTTAGAGCCTACTTTCAAGTTTTTAGATATATGGATAGGTTAGCAAAATGCCTATTCATTTCTTTCAGTTGTTGGATATTAATTTATGATACTCCATTTATTTGTGTGTAATGGGTCTTTTACTAGAACAATCTCACAATTGCTACCAAATTTGTTACAGCCGTTTGCCTTGTCTATTAAAAATATTCAACTGCTAATACCAAGTTGTAACAAACCATTTTTTGAAGTGGATAACCAAAAATGTATTGAGGGAAAAGGCAGATTTTAGAGGGTAAAGACTGAAAGGTGAGGTGGAGATTGTGGCTCTGTACTTTGGCGAAAATTCGCTTAGTAACCCCTTTCATTCTTTTAGGTCTCTGATAGGTGGGGGGGGGTGCCCCCACTTATATCAAGGTATCAAGAATCAAGATTAGAAAGCTATATAAAGCAAAGTTGAATAAAAATGGAAGTCTTAATTTTTTTGAGATAAAATATATAATAATTTTTCTAGCATATTTAAATAATAAATGATCACCTAATATATTTTACCTATGAAAACTTAAAAAAAATATTTTGTACAAGATACCAAAAAAGTTTAAGATATATATAGAATATTGCCACAAATACATATGCCAACTTAAGATCACTCTGAATCTTGGTCATGGATGGTCTATGAATTTAAATAAAATGAAAATGTTTTTATACTAGTCGACAATAATTTTGTTTGCTGCCAGTGTGTACCACTTTTATGTCTGCAAAAATATGATGTTGTCATTTTGCCTACCATAAAAATATGTAATATTATTAAAAGAAAATATATTGAAAAAATAGTTATATAGCAAATTTAAGATAACAAACTTATTTCATTAGAATTTAAAAGTAGGCCTATAAGTATATTTAAAATATTTCCTAAGGATCCAAATATTTATATAAAGTAAGCTTTCTATTTATAATGAATAAACTTTGCAATAGGGAAAGCAATGCAATATCATTATTGGATAGAGATAGGGCTAGGGCTCATAGTCATATCAATCAATGCTTACAACTAGCCAATTGTCAATAGTGTACTCTATATTCTTTTATCTCTACAAGTAAAAAAAGACAAAAAAATTGCCTTCACAAATACAACAGACAAACTGCTCAAATGAATTACAATGCAAAAAGAAAACATCCTAAGACAGAAAGCACCCCTAGATAGTAAGCATCCCCCAAATAGCAAGCATCTCCCAGATAGCAAGCATCCCCCAGATAGCAAGCATGTACCAAGCACCCCCAGACAGCAAGCATCCCCAGATAGCAAGCATCCACCTGATAGCAAGTATCTATCCTTAAATAGCAAGCATCCAACAGACAATAAGTAGCTAGTATAACAATTTCCTTAGCTTTATAATGGCTCCTTGATGATTGGCATGATGCTTTTTTTATATTTGAAATGTCTCTATTATGTTTGACAGGGTGGCTCTATTATGTCTAACATGATAGATATTTTATATTTGGCATGGTAGCTCATTAATGATTGACATGGTGACTATTTAATGTTTGACATGGTGGCTATTTATGTTCTACATAGTGGCTCTTTTATGCTTGACATGGTGGCTCTTCTATGTTTGACATTGTACTTCTTTTATGTTTAGCAGTTTTCTGTTTTTAAGGTGTTTTGATAAAAAATTTTTGGCAATATTATGATTTGAACCTAGGTCACTACATTAGCAGTCTAGTCTATTCGCATCTAGGCTATCTTTTTTAATTGGAGAACATGAATTGTGGCCCTTATAATTCAATACTTACAGCAATTCTATTAGAGTAAAAAGTTATGACATAATCAATTTCTCAGTCAAACAGTATTAGTCTCAATAATTTAAGTTAGCAATATAGTTACGCAATTTTAATCAAGTTGTGTACTTTTCCTTGACACTGTCTTCAACTTGTTGTGATGCAATCTTTATCACAATCAGAGTTCAGCCAGTCAGTTTTGTCCCTAATATTCTTACAATGCATTTTAAGTCAAAAAAGTTGCTTGACCTTTGCAAAAAAGCATGTTTTTTTGAATATTTAATCCTTTTAACATTGAGCAATTTCTTAGCTAGGATGTACGAGGGTCATCCCAAAAGTTTCAGAAATCAAATGATTTTGTGCCATAGACAACTTTTAGGACTATAGCACTTATACCACACGAAAGATGAGCATATTTCGGGTGTCTGAGTAAGTTTTTAGCATTCTAGCTTCAAAATTCTGTTTTCTAAAGAACATTTTGTGGGATACTAAATCAAACATCGGCCGACAACGATAAAATGGAATTTCCGTTCAACTTGGAGCAGCGCTCATACATTAAAACAGAATGTCTTCGTGGTGTCCCTGCAGCTCAAATTCACTGTCAGTTGCTGCAGGCCCATGGGCCAAATGCGATGAGCCAGCAAGCCGTGTATGACTGGTACAGTCAATTCAAGAATGGCCGCTCTGATGTCGAGGATGAGGAAGGCCAAAAGAAGCTCGCACAGAGTCAACATTGAGTTGATCCAAGGGCTGCTGAACATCGATCGTCGTTAGACATGCGAAGAAATGGCTGAGCTGTCCGGAATCCCCTCGTCGAGCTTCATTATTCACCATCTTCGGCCTGCCTTGCGCAAAAAGCGGCCACAGACCCTGGAACTTGGTCCACTCCTTCTGCACGACAATGCCAGTTCGCACACAGCTTGCATTGTGCAGGACCTACTGCGGGACTACCAGTGGGAGGTGCTGCCTCATCCTCCTTACTCCCCAGACCTCAGTCCCTGCGATTTCAACCTTTTTCTGAAGCTTAAGAACCAGCTCCGAGGGCATCGTTTCCATTGCCCTGATGACCTGTTCAGCGAGGTCGGCCACATTGCAAAAGACCTGTGCGAATCCGGCGCTGCTGACAGTGTTCAGAAGTTGCCTGGCCGCTGGGAGTGCACAATTCAAGTCAACGGAAGTTATTTTGAAGGTTTTTGACATGTTCATTGTTCTAACACTCGTTTGTTGAAAATTAATAGTCGTTTGCTGAAACTTTTGGGATGACCCTCGTATATACTATCCTAGGAAAATTCTAATCAAATGGTGCAAGTTTAAAAAAATCAGTTTAGCCAATTTTTCTAAAATCTATCTTATATATACATACAGACAACTCATTTTAAGTATATAAGATTTTCTATGAATGGAAAACCAACAGTTGCCACTGTAGGCAATCATTAATTACTTACTAGCCTCTGTAGTCATTCTTCTTTATGCATAGGCTGTTAGTATTGTTATTGTTTTAGTATAGTGTGGTGGCCTGCCAGTTTGCAAGTGATGCACCTACACACTTAATCTCTTTAGTCTTGTTTTTTGGGTTGGGTGCATTTATACTAGACTAAATACGCTAAGCTAAGGTACAGATTTTACAGCCTCACCTCTAATTGGGCAATACCTTGCCCCTTTACTCTCTAAAATATAAAACCTAAGTAAATTGTGTCACTTTTCTTCCCTTTACTCAACTTGGCCCTGCCTAATATATGTGTCCAAAATAGTGCATTTCTTTATTTATTGCTGATTGTTTGCATATATGTATCATTCACTAAATTTCTTATGTTACTAGTGTAGTACTTGTGTATATACTAAATTGAAGAAATTGTAGAATTGATCGGCAATCAATGGTTGGCAGTGATAATGTTATAGAACTTGCAGCATGATAATTGACTAAATAATATCATTTTTATGATAATTATTAATTACTAACTAATTGATAAAGTATATATGGCACAGCCAATTTAACAAAGTTTTTTAAAAAAAGTTTTAAAAACTAATTTTTTAAGGATGAAAGTATTGATTTATTTCAGTTTCATTGACCTGAAAGTGAAGTATTTATCATTACTTTCTACAAAATTTCTATAAATTAAATTTGAAAATTGTATTGGAAGTTACCAAAGTCCAATACTATCAAAAATTATCGGCTTCTGATACTCCAATACCCAAAAGGTATTGCCAATAATATTGGAATATCAGAGTATCAGAATTATGCCCAACACTGATAAGTAGGCCAAGGCCTAGTAATACCTGAAATAAAGCAAAGGATTTTTTATTTTACTAGGCCTAGGCCTAATCTAATTTCATTACAAAATCTGTCTTCTCCAAAACTTGAAGTTAGGTATATAGGCCTACCCCACCCTAATCATAGCCAATGGGAAATGAGGAAATATATAGACCTAGGGCCTACTCGCTACTCCTATCCATGCAGCCGTTCAGAGCTGTGGCCATCTTAGTGTGTAGCCATCTTAGTCATGTCATGCACCAATAAAACTGTCATGTGTCTATTTGACCTAGGCCTAGGCCTAGTTTTGCAAAGATATTCTTGAAGACTCTCAATCTCATTACACATTGATGGGCATAGCCTATTTAAAAATGAAAATAGTAAAAAAGCTAGAATCTCCTTGTATTTTGCAATTATGATTTATGACATAAGTCACATGAGAATCTACTATCATTATTCATATTAAGAGACAAGATAGGCCCTACTACTCGTAAAGTGTTGTTACCTTCGCTAATGCTTTATCGTTAGCAAAGATAGTCAAATCTAATGACAACTCTGGCTCTACCACAATTCTTCTCTGGGATTCTGGGGTCTGGGCTGGAATTTTTAGAAAGTAGGCTCAATTTAATAAAAGAAAATATTTATGAACCAAACTGTTCTAGCTCTGAGTACAGTGCAGTCTTCCGACAATTTCGATACAAGTAAACGATAAAATTGACTGAAGAAACAGGAAAAACAAGCAAAAAGTTATCTTCTATTTAAACGATTACCATATGATAGCAATGTGACAAAACTGTTCACAAAGTTGGATGGGCAGAGGTTCATAAGCGCGCAATTCGCAGCCAGCTAAGGCTAAGCCAGCGTAAATAGAATCTTTGAATAATTTTGAACATGAAATGTGTCGTAGAATTTATATTTACAAGTATAACAAAGCAGCAGTATGATAAAGTAATGTGGGACTATTTATTATAATCATTTTTATACTTATCAGTAACAATTTTTTTAGCCTAACAAGCTGTAAATATATTTTATTGAATGATTAGCGCCTAATAAGTTCTACATATTTTAGTACGTGTAAGCACTTTTGTAGTTTGTAGACGTTCTATTACCAAACTTAATTTTAAGTAACTAGATGAAAATACGAGATCTCGCTTATTTGCTAGACCTTCTAGTGTATAATTATTTATAGCTTACTTACTTACTTACTACTGACGGGGGGCGCAGGCGCCGCGAATAGGCCGCGAGGCCCCTATCGCAACCCCAAGGTAAAAGAGCACAAGGATTAGCCTTGGGGGTGCGCCCAGTCCCCGCCAGTAGTCGGCAGGTCCGCAGTGGAGGCATCGGCGACCCTCATCCGGCCGGAGTCCCGGACGAAGGCGCGGAGGTCTCGGATATTGTCCGCGGTGGTCAGCTCGTCCATCCGCTGGGGGTGGCCGAGGTATTTGTGCCGCGCCTTGTTGAAGTAAGGGCAGAAGGTGACGTGATGCTCCGCGGTCTCCTCTCCTATGCCACAGAAGGGACAGGTGGGAGGGCAACCGGTTTGCAACGATATATGTCTCTGGAAGAATCCGTGGCCGGTTAGGACCATGCACATCTCCCTGAGGTCGGTTCTGTTAAGCGAAATCAGATAATCAGAGACTTTCCTGTTCAGGTTAGGCATGGCAGAGCGGCTCTGCCTGTACTCGGTGCAGCTGTTCCAGTGGAGCTGGTGCTGCTGATGGAGCCACCTGTTGATATGGCGGGTGACTTGCGACCTGGGGGTGGGTAGCCTCATCAGACGGTGGTTGCCGTCTGGGTTGCTGCCCTCCTTGGCGAGAGAGTCCGCGAGCTCGTTGCCCAGGATGTTGCTGTGACCAGGTGTCCAGATAATTCTAATCCTGTTAAGGACTGAGATTATTTATAGCTTCTGTGCTAGCTAAATATTGGCAAAACTATCCGCTGCCCATTTGTATAAGTTTACAATGATAGGAGATTTAACAATTTTATGTATTTTAATATCTGATTATTAATTGTATTAGCGGTTCAAATGACCAATGGCAGCATGCTGAACTTATCTATGATCCTTATGCAGAAGATTCGGTAGTTTTATGCATTGACTACAACCAAAAGTTGGCAATGTGCCAAACTGCAGAGCGTTATAGGTACAACCAGGGAATCCTATTGGCTCGCTGCGCTCCCCAGGAAGCGACACTGAAAAATGGGGTGAAACAAATAGGATTCCCTGGTACAGCCAATCAGAAGGCACCAATAATTGCGAATTCAGGCTTGCATTTTAAAGCTATTCGCACGCATGCACACATGAAAAATACAAAGAATTGTTTGTGAAAGCTGCATGTCACTAGAAGGCTAATCTACTAATGATGGCAGTGAGAAGTTTAAGGTAGCTCACTTGTCGAAATTCTAATACGAGAGATCGAAACAATAATCAAATTAAAGAAAGTATGCTAAGTGTCCATATCTCTTTCTTTTTTTACACCCTTATTAACAAACTAATCTCGGAATAAACTTTTATTTGCTTTATTTGCTCAAAATATCAACGTTAATTAATAGTAGGAAATAATAAAGTATTGGCATCACCCTTCAAAGAGAATGGTCACTGGAAAAAAACAATACATGATAAGCGTCGTCAATAAACAGTCTAGACAGTCCAGTCTAAACAGTAGATTCAGATCTACTGTTCAGATTCAGAAATGGCAAGTTCAGAGTTAAGGCCGAAAAAATTATACCTAAGTGTGTACAATGCTGAAGTAGAGATTAGGCAAATAAAATAAGCATCTGAATAAAAGTTGCTAGGCTATGGGATGCTTGGATAATCACTCGAATAAATAAATGAATAAATCTGGATGAGTAAAACTTGAATAAGAAACACATTGAATTAAAACAATTGGATTTTGCCTCTAACAAAGAGATAAGCAAAATATGAGAGTACTATATACTCATACATGGGCGCATAAGTAGTTTTTCTTACTGCATACATTAACAAAAACTACTTGTCTACAAGAAGGCGTTACACCATTCAACCAGACCGTTGTAGCAGTCGCCAGCCTGCTTAGTATTGGCATTGCATTGGTCATTCAACCAATCGGTAAACATTTCTTTGTCCTTCTTGACAACGAGAAACTGGCCAAGGATTACGTAGGCCCTGTCGCAGCCCTTGAGGCAAGCCGCTCGCCCAGCACGGGGCCAATGCCGGGCAGTTCTGTTACCGGCTTTTCCCCCATCGGCTCGGCTACAAAGTTTCTGTGCTTTTGCGAGGTTGTCATCGCTTTTAGCATGCATAATATAAATAATAAGTCTGTTGTTGGGGTTGAATCATACTACTGATTGGAAAGTAGAATTATTTGCTACTACTACTACTAGGTATAAAAATGAAGACGCATTTTTTATTCAATATAAACATGGATGAATTTATTTGGGGGGGGGGGCTTAGCCCAGTGGTCTGATGCGGCGCTCTGATGTACCAGTGGCCCAGGCTCGATTCCAAGTGCAGTCACATTAATTTGGGGCTAAATTGGAATCTCGACTCGGCTCTGCTCGTGCGCAATTAACGCCCTTGAAGGCCAACCCGAAAGCACAGTGAAGTGTACATGCCTAACGAAAAAACAGTTAGGGCCGCTGTACACTTCTGTGTGTGTGCTTGCTCAGGGGAGTCGGCGGAATGGGCAGTAATGCCTCTCATCGGTTGTGTGACAATGTCGCTTAAAGTGCGCACACACAGCCACACAGCCTCCTGCCTCTAACTAAAAGTATATCTAATCTTAGTAGTTATTTGCGCTTTCAATAGGCTGTACTCCCCTCCTCCAGGTATTTTTAGATAGCTGCAAGATTCCATAATTAATTGACTCCTGTTAGGTACACGAGTTATAGCCCTTGAAAATTGGTACATAATTAATGCTTTATTTCTTTACGGCCATAGCATCGTCTCCCTATCTCATGTTGAGAATGTGGAGCACTTCACCTGCGAATGCCCCGCCTTTACTCAGGACAGGTTTACCTACCTCTTCCCAAACCTCTACCAGCTTGTCCGCTACCTGAGGGCTACCAGGTGAGCGACCATCCACCTCCTGGACTCTGGGGTGGGGGGGGGACCGCGCTGCGGACACCGACACCACCGGATCTCCGTGCGCGACACCACAGCACCAGCTGCCCGTGGTCGCCAGGGGTTTAGCGGACTGGGCGGCAACGCCTCCCCTGCTGTATCCGGATGCCCGGAGCCCCCTGCAGCTAAATCAAGGCTAGGGCACCGAGTACTCTATGAGGCGCTCTATCAATGAACCTTATGGGCTGGAAGCGAGATGTCGGTGTACTTGTATATCTATATAGTTAGTAGTAAAAATGCCTGTTTACAAGCAGTTTACAGTACAAGCAACTGACTGATAATTACCTCGGGCAACTGATGACATTCGACTATTATAATAAATATCGATTCTTAAACGACCAACGTGTAGAAATAATGGCAAACAAATTACCAATCGTGTAAAATACATATTTATATATGTGTTCGCATACATTTTCAACTTGAAACACCATTTTTTAGAAACTGAAGCACATTACAAAATAACATAGTGATAGTAATATAATTGACAAACAAGAAGGTGCAGATTTTTTAAGCATTGCTAAAAATGCACCCGCTGGAACAGGACACGGGACACGCACACTGGCAGGCAGATAGAATATATATTATGATAAGCATTTATTTGCTATAGATTATTTTAAGTTACATGGCGAGAATGGCGAGTCCAGGCACGGCAGTTAGAGACCAGGTGTCTCATCCTTCTACTTCTAGTGATCCTGAAACTCGCTAGTCGCTATGAGTAGTAAGCAAAGCATTTTTACTTACAATGAAAAGTTAACCAGGAGATTATAATAATAAATTATAATAATAGATAATTCTAACAGAAGGAACAGCCAGAGAAAATTTCCAGTTAAGAAAAATTAACTTGACTAATCAGTTTTTAACTGAAGAATTTTCTTCCTTGGCGAGACAGAATTCTTAATCCCTCACATTCTGGACTTCAGCATCACAAATGAAGCCAGTATGCGTTTTGTCTGAGCAAGGTTTTTTTTATGAAATATGCTACCGGAGACCGGCAAGGCAGCAAAGTTGGGTCGAAATTTCATTTTGTTCCTATCCTAATCGGTTATTTGGGAGTGCGAATTCGAAATGAAACAGAAAACTTGCTCTCTTGGACGAATTTCTCGCGACTCTTACGCATCTGCAACTTACGTGATGCGCTCGTCGCTAAGTCATAAAAGTCGGCCCTAGAGAAACCAGGGAGTTGTTTGCAATGACACTTTAGCGATTTTTGTCTTGGGAACATTTTCAACCGGTCTACTCCTTCTAGCTGTTCATGGATTTGCAGTAAGTCAGAAACAGGTAGAATTAATTATCCAGGGCTAAAGAAGGACAAACAAAGATAATCTAATAGCGAATGAAAAGAGAATTAACGGATTAGCAATACGATATTGAAGTTGCAGAACATTTTTAATAGACATAGTAAGTCTACTGTCATCAAACAAGCAACAATGAAAGTAAAGGAAACCAAGTCTCACCTGGATTTAACCACACCCAAGTGTCTTAGCAACTACTGAAAACTGCCCACTCTCTCAATACACAAGGCTACATAGGCTTAAGTTCCCCATAGGTTCCCAGCGGGATGGGTCACGGCCGACTCAATCATACTCGTCATCTGCTGACCCGCCAGCTGCAGCTGCGGCTCCGCCAGCGGCCGCGTCCAGAGCGGCGGCCTCCTGCAACTGCCTGGCGTCCTCTTCAGTCACAGCGTCTGTCTCCTGCAGCATCTGCGCCTGGGCTTTGGCAAACATCTCCGTCTGCAAGCTGAGCAGCTCCTCGTAGCTCAGGCCGGAATTCTTGAACTTATAGCTGGCTGTCTGTTTGCGCCGTTCAACAACTTCGCGCTTAGCGCCCTGTCCGGCCTCTTCGGCTTCGCCGCGGTATTCGGCAAGGCCCAGGCAGCCGAGCGCCTGCAGCACGTGATCCGGATTAATAGTTTTCTTATTGCTCTGGCCGCACACTCTGTTAGATTCGGTTGCTAGGCGATGGATGAACTCGTTGCAGCAGGCGATTAACAGGTCCCTGGCGTCGTTGGTTACTCTGGCTTCTGGCGCCACCTCTTTGATGAATTTGTTTAACGCCGCCCGAGGTATGCTCACCTCATCCTCTGGCGACTCGTCTGGCGACTCGGGGGGCTGCTGGAGCATAACGGACCAGTTGCTAAGGTGTGGGGGCTGGACAGGTGCTGTGCTGGCATGCAGTTATTGTTTATTGAAGATGTTTAATTCCAATGTAGGCAGTTTAGTACATCTCTAACCTAAGACTTTTGTCAGAACCATATGGTGTCTAGTGGCACTCTAAGTCTAAAAAATTGATGGACCAAAATAAAATTCTAGGAGCCAATTGGTATCAATAAAATATTTTCTAAAATACTAAATATGCATTTGAATTATATTAAACTTCCAGAGTTCCAAGACTCTAGTCGTCAGTCACAAATGATTATGAATTTAACAATGATCATTGTAGTGTTACAAAATGAATATGATATTTGAACTTATGAACAATATTGCATAAAAAATATAGAGAATAAGATTTTTTAATAATGAAATGCATGATACATTTTTATATGCATGCTTCTTTTTGCAATGCATAGACAGAGCAATTTAAATGACTTAAGGGGCCTTGAACATAAAGGCCTAATAATTTTCTCATCTTTTTTCTTTATTATTATTTTCCTCTTTTCTTTCCTCAAACAAAGCCCACACTGCCAATGGTATAATCCCTACTCAATAAGAGAAATTTGGCACATGGTAGCCTGCATAAGATTTTTTGTCATCCAAAATATAGACAAGAACTTTTCTTCCAAAATATGAATAGAAAATATTTTGTGCCTAGAAAATTTATGAATTTTTTAATGCAAAAGTTACTTATAAACAGGCCTTACAATTAAAATAAATTGTTTCAAACATTGCTACCATGGAAATGTTAGTCTGATATAAAAATGTTCTCTTTCTTAGAAATGAGTCCATTGTCATAAGCAGAAGGTGATAAGACACAGTATATGCTGTGTACCCCTAGGTTGCAAATGAACATGAAGAAGTTGTTGCAAATATGCAAAGTAAGATAAACATATGCATCTTGGCTTGTAAGCTGGTCCATTGCTAGTATTGATATTGACAAACTTTGCATTTTCAAGTCTTCACATTGGTGGAAACAAGTTATGTGTTATGTCCAGTGACAAATCATCCTTTGCACTATGCCAGTTGCATGAATATAGGCTGAATTGCAGTTTTGGCAAAGACATGTCCTTGCTAGCTTGGATTACATTTTGAGAGCATTTGGGCCTAGTCATTAAGGCCACTATGGGTGGCCACAAGCAGTAGAGTGACCTAGAGTTTTTGTGGCAGTGCAAATCTGGCTATAGCTAATGGAGGGGACTCACTGATACCATTGCCCAAGCCTCTACAATTGTATCATTGAGCTTGGCCCAAATAGAGAAAGCAGTCACTATATATAAAAGGGAAGGTTTTTTTACAAGGTGAGCCCAGATCTCCCAGAGGAGTAGCAGAAAGAAATTAATGCTCTATTGGAGAAGTTTGATTACATGATATAGAAAGAAGATAGGAGTTTGCTATTAGTCAATATTGCATATAACATGGCTGAAACCAGTAGCTGTCCCCTAATATACAAAAGTGCACTAGCTCTCTGATTGAAGAAGGGGAAGTGTGGTATAAAATCAATAAACTATTAGACACTGGGCTGATATAGCCAAGTTTGTTACCCTGGGCCATTCGAATCATTTGTGCCAAGAAAAAGATGGATGGCTCAGGCTTGCCATAGACTATTAAAGGCTCAATGCTAACCTTAGCAGGTCCTAACCTAACACCATGTATCTACTGCTATATGAGGATTTAATTAACAAGCTAAGGGAAGGTCACTATTTCTTGACTTTGGTTAGTATATTTTGTCTAGCAGATTTCAACTAGTAGATTTTGGCTAGCAGATTTTGGCAAGCAAATTTCTCACTAGCAAACTTTGGCTAACAGATCTTGTACTCCCAAATGAAGTTGTTTGTTTGGCTTGTTAGGTATGCTATCTAGTTTTCAGTGGCTCATGAGCACATTTAATTGGATCTTATATACAGATATAAAACTATTTATTAAATTATTTTCTCATTGCTAAAATGTTTTTTAGCATTTAAAAAGTCTAAAAAGCATAATAAAAAACATTAAAGCATTAGAATTTGTAGTGAGCCGCTAGTTTATGGTTAGGCGTCGCCCTTGTCAGTTGTTCCCTTGCCTTCGCCCTGGGTTGCTATCTGCCGCTGGTCAGCTTCCCGCCCCTCCCTTTTGTTTGTCTGCTGCTGCCCTTGGCCTGTTCTGGCCTTCTGCATCTTCGTTCTCAGCCCTTAGCTTCTTTGGTGTGGGCTGTCTCTGTTTTGTTCCTGTCCCGTTTTCCTCTGTCATATGAGCAAGTCACATGACAGACTCTGCGTTCTTCAGTCTCAAAGTGCAGTAAACATGTTTACTGCACTGTTGGCCCTGTTTACTGGGTGAGTCACGTGCTTTCGGACCCCTTCCTTCTCTAAGGAGAGGAGTGACTCATGTTGCTAAAAATAGCAACTGAGTCACAGCCGCGTGTACTCTGGCTGGGGGCCTCAAGTGACGTCAGTTCTAAAAATAGAACAAGTCACAAGGTCTTCCGCACGCTTGTACCTTGCCCAAGACTCTCGAGTGACATCAGTTCTAAAAATAGAATGAGTCACGAGGGTCTTCTGCGTGGGTGTTTCCCAGCTATAAATAGGAGCCCTCTCCCCCTTGTTTCCATCAAGGTGTCTAGTTCTATGCTAGTCTTGTTCTTCCCGAGATCACGTCCTGAGTGTCTGAGTCTTTGCATACATTGAGTCTGTTCGTATTGGTCTGACTGAGACCCAACTAAAGCGCCCAAGCCTACGAGAGACTAACTCAGCCCTCCCTCTACCATCCAAGCCTGGCAGGTACTGTTGATGAGACGCCTAGTTCGTTGAACTGCAATTCTGCACTAGGTGCTGTGTTCGTTGACTTTGTTATTTTGTTCCGATGGGAAGCTTACCTCACCGAAGGCCGAGACCTAAAGGAACTAGTGGCAGCACTACCTATGCTACTAAAGTTAAGAAGGCTTCTAAGTGAGAGGACGGAGCCCAAGTCACTGCGCTTTACAGCAGGACAACCACAGGTACAACACTGGTGGCAGCAGTGGGATTCAAAGACCTACCAGGCCACCCCGAGAAAACCCCCAAGTACAACACTGGTGACGCAGTGGTGGGATCCAACTACGACACACCCAAGCCAACCGCTCTTTTGAGAACGACATTGGCCAGTAACTACTACGAGTTCAACATGTTCAATGAACGAGACGAGAGCCAGTGCAGCAGCCGGCTGGATCAGCACATTAGCAGTTTGAGGCCTGCAGCAGCAGATGCCGCCGCAGCAGCAGCAGCGATCAACAACTTTGGTCAGCAGCCGACGCCGAGGCAAGGTGCAAGAAGTGACATTTCCAACGACCCGCCAGACGAGCTTCTGCAAGGCCTGGACAACATCGGCCGGAACATCACGCACCAGGACATGAGGACCATGATGGCAGCTCTGCAGCAGCAGATGGAGCGGCCTGAGAGTAAACAAGTTAAAATTGTGAAATTTACTCCAAGTCAGGACATTCATGTCTGGCTTGCCGCGTTTGAGCAGCATTGCAAGATGGAGCACATCGTTGACCCGTTCGAGATGAAACAACACCTCATTGCGAGTCTGGATTTGGCTACTGCATATCCTTCCTTGCTTAGTATGAATCTTCCACGTTTTGCCAGTTACGAGGAGGTCAAGCAGTGTCTGATTGAGCGATTTGCCTGTCATGGTGGTGCTGATGAGTACAGAGAGCTGTTGAGGCGTTGTCAACAATATTTGACCAATGCGGATTGGCCAAAGCAGAAAGAAAAGGCCAATGATGCTTTCAGAAGAGCCAAGAAAGGTTCAGAAAGTCAGGCCATGCAAGAGAGGAAGGGCAGTAAGGCCTAAAGAGCAGATTAATACAGAATCTCTACGATTCTACTGACGAGGCCAAACTGAGATAGTGGAAGGAGATTCGAGATTTGAGAATTAGTTAAGAGTTGTAGGACCCGTGACAGTAGAGCTGTAGCTGGCATGAGTTTAGCAGAGAAGCTTTCGAGAGGTCAAGGTCGAGTTGAGATATTGAGTCGAGAAGTTGTTGAGATGAGATGAAATGAAGATAGATTTCGAGGAGAAGCTATGAGAATTTGCAAAGTTGTTTGAAGAGAAACATAGAAATAATCTGACTCCAGTGCCAAAATCCAAAATTAATTTATCCGAAGAAATTAATAACAATTTAGAACTAGCAATAGTACAAACTAAGAAGAAGGAACCGCCACAGTCGAAGAAAAGAATTTGCCATGGACAAAAAGAAGTTAGAATTCCAGAAGTTCAAATTTTAGAGGAGGAAAGCTCAGACAAAAAAGACAGAATTCAATGGAGAGTGTTTGCAGATAATAATTCGCAGAGTGAAAATGAAGGAAATGAAGAATTGAATAGTGAGAATACAGAGAGTGACTGACTCAGATGAGCCATCAGAAGAGGAAGGAGCAATAGAGTTAGATGAGGAAGCTCAGCCAGTAGAAAGGTATAATCTAAGACCACGAGGCGATAGAGTGACTCAGCAAGGTGTGAACGGATTCGTGCCCTAAAGGTGCTACGCGCGATATTTGGAACAATAGGGTAATGACGTCAGGGAATTGCCATTGAAACCAGTGTAAATTAGTTAAAATTTCATATTAGTAATAGTTATTTGCCTATAAAATTTGACCTGTTGTACATAGAACAAATCTGAAAAACCATATTATTCTGCTAAATGTAAGCTTTCATATGACATATTACTTAAGAAAAATCTTAAAAAATAAAAAAGTTATAAAAATCTAAAGAAAATCTATAAAAATCGAAGTGTCAAATCTGCCAACCCGAGCACCCCCCACTTGAGGCCCGCGTGGAACACAATTATGCGGTCCAGCTTTTTGGCTGCCAGCCTATAAATACGAATGCCCTGACGCTAGCAGGATACCATATTTCACACATCCAAAGAGCAATTCTAAGATCCCTGCAAAGAATTATACTAAGAACTGTGCGTAGACATGAATAACAATGATGATATTGACTCATTTCTACAAGCACTGCTGGAGGACAACGATCAGCAAGAGCCTCAAGAGCAAGGACAGCAAGCACAGCAAGATCGAGAGAATCAAGAACGAGAGCAATGAGAGCAAGAGCGACTCAAATGAGAACGTCGGGAGCGCCAAGAGAATGAGGCTCCGCTAAGACAGCAGACTCGCCCAAAGCCGCCAAGTGCTGGTGGAAACTCAGCATCTAAGCATCGAGGCCACGTTCACTGTCCGCCAAGAGACCAGCAACCAAGCCTGAAGAAAAGAGGGCCGCATTGCTAGAGCGCCAAGCTGCTACACCTATCAAGTCCTGCATAATGAAGGGCGGGGGCGCCTGCAGTCACTCTATGCAGATGGCAGTTCCAGTGGAGGCGCCGCCCTTAGGAAGATCATCCGCCCGGCCGCGATCATCTCGCCCGCCTGCTCCGCCAGCGCGATCTCCCAGCGGCAAGGCCGTCAATGCCTCAAGATCACCACAACATTGTCTGTCAGCTGATTGAGACCAGAGGCGCCGAAGTTGAGCGCCGCGCCACAGCATTCAACAATACTTGCTGCGCATCGCATTCTTGCAGCTTGATGAAGCACTGCCGCAGCGATCTCAGATTTGGCCACACCCTTGGACTCTCTGGGAGCAATTCACTCACCAAGAAGCAGTGGCAGTACTCCAGGAGATAGCCGAACGGCTGCAGCAAATGCTCCATAGTGATGCCCAGCCGGCGCAGCGCCTACTGCTCTCCATCGAGCTCCATTGGTGCTTCATCCAGGGCCAGATCGGCTAGCCTTTTTATCGGAAGCTACCACGTTATTGTGATTTCTGAACCTGAAGTATGAACTTTTGATCTGAACACTTTGAACTATTAACTTTTAGTGAACTCTTATCCAAACTTTTAAACTTTCCTTGAACTATATGTCTGTTTAGCGCTTATATTTTTGCCTTGCACCTTACACATCACATGCCTATTTTTCTTTTTGCACCAATGTTCTAGCATTACTTTGCACTTTTACTTAGTTTCTTTCAGTGTGATTATCTAGATTTTTGCTTAATATGTTTACAAACTACCTATGACTGTGTGTGCATTTCATTTTATGTATTATTAAGTTTTATAACCTTTTCACTGTACTGAATGATTGCTTAATTTTTGTTTTGCTTGTTCATACTTACCTATGATTATGTGTGCATTGTACTTGTACTTAATTGAGTTTTTATAAATTTTTCACTGTGCTTCATTGTTCAAAATTTATAGTAAGAGGAGGAAGGTTGTGGTAGGGTTTCCTAGAAAGGCTTTATTTCAAATGTACACGTAAAATTTTTATATGTTGTTTTACTTTTCTAAATATTCTCAAATAATAGCCTTTTGTTTAAATATACTTGTCACAATTAGTATAAATAGGAGCAAAGTTTAGGGAAGAAGAAGTCAACTTGCTCTTGCGAATTAAATTGTTACAGCTAGTTCAATAATACATGTTCTCAGATCTTCAAAGTATTATTCATTGTACCAGTAAGAGATTCTAAGAGTGTTTTGAAAAAAGTGTACTAAAGAATAGAGAGAGAAAATTTGGGAATTCATGCAAAAGCAGTATTAAGAATAATCGCTGTGACCCTCTAATCTTGGTAATGCCCAGACTGGATAGAGAAAGTATATATACCAGTAAGACTGCTCAGGCCATATACTAAGAACACTACTAGACTAATACATAAGGCGCTACCAGACTAGTGATGGACCGAATGTGGATTTTTGCAAGTTTCCAAAACCGAATCCGAATGTACAAAAAAATCCGAATCCGAATCTGAATGTTTCCGAATGTAAGCAAAAAGTGTAAGGTAAATGGCGGGAGTAACTATGACTCTTAATTTAAGAAAATGTCTCGTCATCTAATTAGTGCGCACATAAATTGACTGACAAGATTCCATCTCTCCTGGGCTTATATTCGTACTCGTAATTTTATCTTAGGGGTCGGATGTGATCACAATTGTGAATTCAGGACCATTTTTCACGATAGTGATTTTGTTGAAACCTGTTCCAACGGTTGTGAATTTCTGCTTACATTTTTATTAGAAATATAACTTTTCTATTTGATTTACCAAAAAACGTGAACACGAATGTGTAAAGAATTAATAAATTTTAAATTTGTTGACTTGACAGCATTACGGCCGAGTAGCTATTATCAATATACGAGTATATGATTTCTTTTCTTGTTTGTTATTTTCAACACTTGTAACTTACGAGCTCAATATACATGAATGCTAATATAAATTCACGATCACGATCACGCCTGACTTTAAAAAATTCACGCATGACCAAAATCTTCTGCTTGTCCGACCTTTACTGATATCCATCGCGAAACCAAATTTAAAGAGACGGACTTAAATAGGAAATTCAGTTCTACTTCTACCGTGTTACATGAACATCTAATTCTAGTACTACTGACTATAGCTAATGAGTGACATATATATACAGTGCAATTATGATAATTTTACCGTACGTACGTACAGTCCATGTGACCCAGGGCCTTTTCATATTACCAATTCCAGAACCAGAATCGGTTCGGAATTCCAAGAAAAACAGCAATATAACTATTAAACTCTGTTAATATTTGACTGCCTTAACAACCTAACTTAGCACAATTTTTCACTTTCTTCTTGGCAATTGTCATTCAATAATAATAAAACTTATAGCATGTATCTCCCTCTAGTTATGGAGACAAAAAGTTATACTTCACAAATTGGTTCTGGTTCTAGAACCAGAGCAAGCAATATGAAAAGGCCCAGGGGTGCAGTTGCAATTTTGCATTTTGAAAAAACCTGTTATTACACTTAAACAATAATTACCAAAATATTTCCGTAACTTTAGGTTTATTGTCTTACGGGTCCCTAGGTTTAGTAAATTTACTTATTTAACTTTTTTTAAACATATATTGCTGCAAAAATAGACAATCGTAGAAAAAAAAGAATAATGTGATATATTTTGCTCTTTGCCTTTTAATTTTCTTTCTTTTTAGTTTTTAGTTTCTTTATTTAACGGTTGCATGCTTTGGTTTCCTGATTTGTAATATTTATATTAGATTTGAATTTTAGAAGCACATTCGGAAATATTCGGAAAAAAAAATTCCGAATCCGAAACATTCGGATTCCTATAAAAGTAAGACTTTTTTCGGATTCGGATT